>VYYJ01002174.1:0-23386 GCA_021029165.1 Cyphoderus albinus | reverse complement strand
CAAATGTCCAGTTGCAAATTCAAGTGAGCCGTTCCTTGAGAAAATCAAAAAGGAAGTTGGAGACGCTTTTCAGGAACTGAAGGAACTCTTTGAGTTAAAAAGGATGGCTAAGGAAAGGTTGATTAAGGAGCTCCTCCATGAATGCCGAGTTGTTTATCAGCAAGAGATGCAGGATCACTTGAAAGATAATGTGTTCCAGAAAGAAACTCAATTAAATAGCCTCCACAGTGATACCAAACGAAAAGTTGTCCAGAACTTGGAAGAAGAAAAAGGGTCCCTGAATGAGTTGCAGAAATCAGAACTGGACAGAGAAATGACTGCCCTGTTCGAAAAGTACAAGATTCTAAACGACATGAACCAAAATTCTACGTCGGGCTCGTCAACTGCAATTGGAATCCACCTTGGAAGAAGCAACTGTTGCGTGGGAGTGTACTGGAACGGAAAGGTCATCATCGTTCCCAACCTGGAACAGGCGTGCGACCTCGAAACGCGTTATTACGTGACCTTCGGAAACTGTTGAAAAAGTGCTGAAGGAAAATGTCTTGAAGACTTGAATGAAGAAATTCTTATTCTAAAACTTTGCATCAGACTTCCATTAGATGGGAAATTGAAAACGAAAAAATAACTGAGACCGATTGACTGTTCACAAATAAATAGTTTCGTTTTTATCAGTTTTACTCATTTTTATCATTGGTATTTTTACAATATACTTCAAAGTTAAATACATTCATCGTAGAATTAAACAATATCCACCACCCTATAACTAACCAATCTCCAAAGGATAATAGATAATTTCAATAGTTAATTTAAGTTAAATAACAAACTTACATTGTTGGTAATCATTCATTTGATGAAGGGAATTCTACTGCCCCAGCTAAATCTATGTATTTAATTCGATTAGGTAATCACAATGTATATAGTATCTATATAATATTTATTTAGCATAAATAATTATATAATATCAACTACTAACATTACTACGCATACATTTATAGAGGTACTACTCTAATACTAATACTATCAATAAAATAGCACAATCTTTTTAGCAAATTAAGTATTACAAACAAAATCATTCATAAATGTGTACAATCGTGAATTAAAATGTAACAGTCAATTATTGTAGCTATTATTCTATTCCAATATCCTTTAAAATCGTATTTAATTCATCTCTTCCGCGTCGCTCCCTCTCCTTGGGTGTATTATTTTGTCCTTTCTTTGCCCGACCTCGACCCCTTCCTCGTTTTCCACCTCGACCTCCAACCCCACTTTCAATCGTTCCCTCTGATTTCCGCTTTCTGTTTTCTTGAGACCTGAAGAACCCTTCAACAAATTCGCCCTCCTCTTCACCTTCATCTTCAGGGTCCTCAATTGCCAAAAGGTCTCTCTCTTCCCACATTCGCTTCTGGTAATATTTTGAGTAGCTAAGAATCACGGCTTCAGTAAGGTCCTTAAACTTCTCATCTGTCTTGCCATCCTTCTTCCGATATGGCCGCATGCAACGACCAATAAACTGGGAAAAGTAAACCCGTGACCTGACATTGCGCAGAATGACACAAAGTGTGACCTTGCTGTTGTCGAAACCCTCCAAGCCAATATTACAGGTGACGGCAACTTGATACTTTCCTTCTTTAAATTTAAGCAGATTTGCAGTCCCGTCCTTCCCATAGATGGGAATTGCATAATTCGAGCCCATATCTTTGTTAAGATGTTCAGCCCAGTCAATGGCTTCCTTGATTCTCAAAACGTAGATCATGGCCTGGGGAACGAATAGATTTTTTGCCTGACCTTCGTGCTGTTTCAGCAAACTCTTGATGCGGTTAGTGACCTCCTGGGGAGTTGGAGGATTAAGTACTTCAAGGAACCGTGTTGGTCTCACTGTCTTTCCTGGAAGTTGCAAAAGCATAAATGGTCTCATGAGAAATTATTTTTATAATTTTATTTAGTATTTTTTTAAGTTTTTCCTATTGAACTGTGGTTATTACCTTCTACCATTTCCTTTGTAATGGTGTAAGCAATCCGACTCTTGGCTTCATCGCCCTGTCCCAGAATAAACTGCTCCTTCCCCTGTGGTCCTCTCCGGTAAGGCGTGGCAGTGAGGAAGATGACCTTCTTAACCATTCCTGGAACATATCTAGTGGCTTCCTGCACAATTTTCAGCCAGGTCGGTGCCGGAAAATGATGAGCCTCGTCCACGATGACGACGTCAAACTGGTCGAAAAACTTCCTCACGTCTTCAATAACCTCTTTTCCGTTATGTCCTAAGAGGCTACACTTGCTGTTACCCGCAAACTTTTGCGCATTTACAATGACCAAATTACCAAGCAGTGTGCCCACGTCCTCCGATTTTTCTATAATTGTGGGTGATTCCAGAACTTGTGCTAATTCAAGGAAGTCAGTGCACACATTCGTTTCATAGAAGAAGCAGGCTGCTTCTTTATTCTTGAGGAGATTGCGGCCGAACGCATCAGCAATTTGGACACCAATCACCTTCGATGGCGTCACCACAAGAACTTTTTTCGCGCGCAGGAAGTAAGGGAGCATGACGATGATTCCCGTTTTCCCGGAGCCCGTTGGCGCAACAACCAAGGACGGCTTTGAAGCATCGCCTTCCCGTTGAGTAAGCTCGTCCTCGGTGAACATCTTCTTGACCGCTTTGGCTGCCTCCACCTGGTAGTCGTAAACACTGAAGGCGAGTTCTCCCTTCTGATGCATTTGCAGTGCGTTCATCAAGCAGTCTCCGTTCTCCTCATACTTTGAGAGTTGGATTTTTTTCCCGAATGGATTCCCAATCTCCATTTTTCTTTCCTAAAATTAAAAATTATAAAAGCGTGACATATTAATAAGTTGACAATTATGTGTATATTGTAAATATCACAAAACTGGTTAATGAAATTCCTACTGTTTGTACTAATTACTGGATTAATATATAAATAATGTCTATAAAAATTCTTAAATTATTTTATTTTTATTACCTTATTTGTAGTAATCTTTTCCTCAGGTAAATATAACTCGCCGCTTCAAATTAATTAGCTGCTTTGGTATGATTGTAAGTGAGTCTTTATTCAAGCGCCTAATGGTTATGTCGGGGGAAGGTTGCTGCATGTGCTCTCTCATCAACGTGTGGTAGCAAACTAGGACTTAGCTTAGATTGTAAGAGCATGAAAGTCTTATGAAGGCTCATGAATTGACATGAAATGAAATGTGTGAGTGAGTTGAGTTTGAGTTAGCAAACGAAATCGAAAAACCTAACCTTTCATAACTTACTGCATACTATATGGAGATGATGATGTATGATATGATGGAAATGAGAAAAACGTCACAACGATTTTGCTACAGGATCGATCTTGTTCTCTTGTTGAGTATGAGTTCACAGTTTTATGGATGAAACTATGAAACGGAGAGCAAGGCTTTAATTATGCATAAGAAGGAAGAGTGGAGATACAGAATTGTGTTTGTCGTCTTAAGCTATCCTTACTTTATGAAGTTTACTTTACCTGTATGCTACTTTGCTACGTTACTTTCATGATTTTCAGTTTATGATGATTGAAAAATGTTTTCAAGCTGTCGAGAAACGTTTTTAACATATTATCTATCTATTGTGTCTATCTTATTGTGTGAGTCAAGCCGGTTAGAAAGAGCAGAGGCTTTATAAGCATTTGCATTGCATTTGTCATGACATGATGGTGATTGGCAATGATTCATGATGGATACATGCGGATGTACGAACACAAAACACAACACGATTAACACAACTATTTTTTCTTTGTCCAGCTCACTGAAAAAATTACATATTATGTATTACTTTACACCACACGTTTACTCCAGTTTTAGTTTTTATTGTTCATAGTCAATAGTAGTCAAAGATAAGATTTTGGGTAAATACAGAAAAAGTCTTTTGTAGTCTGTCTGTGTCTTTCGTTCCCATTCATTCCATGCATTCAACTACCTAGTTTAGTAATGTAATGACAAATGATAAGTAAGTAACTGACTGTTTGGCCGGCATTCTGCATAATCTGCATTCCATATTTCCATATGTCAATGTGACGTATGGTTGCCAGTAATGAAATAAAACTGACATTTTTTTGTTGTTACTGTTGCAGTTTTAATTTAATCGTAATTGTCAATTACATACATATTATATTATACGATTTGTATATAACGAATATAACCTTCCAGTTAACAAAAATGGAAGCAATTAGTTCACAAGAACTGGAATTGGCAAATCAGAAAGCAACAGGCTGCGTGAACGAGAGTGTCCGAAAATACCAGAGAGAAATGAAAGAAGCGATGGATCGGGTTCGAGACTCCCTGGAGTTTGAGAAGTGTCACCAGAAAACATTTGAAAATATTCTGAACCATTTCACCTCCAAATGTCCAGTTGCAAATTCAAGTGAGCCGTTCCTTGAGAAAATCAAAAAGGAAGTTGGAGACGCTTTTCAGGAACTGAAGGAACTCTTTGAGTTAAAACGAGTGGCTAGAGAAAGGGTGATTAAGGAGCTCCTCCAGGAATGCCGAGTTCGTTATCAGCAAGAGATGCAGAATCACTTGAAAGATAACGTGTTCCAGAAGGAAGTTCAATTAAATAGCCTTCACAGTGATACCAAACGAAAAGTTGTCCAGAACTTGGAAGAAGAAAAAGGGTCCCTGAACGAGTTGCTAGAAATCAGAACTGGACAGAGAAATGACTGCCCTGTTCGAAAAGTACAAGATTCTAAACGACATGAACCAAAATTCTACGTCGGGCTCGTCAACTGCGATTGGAATCCACCTTGGAAGAAGCAACTGTCGCGTGGGAGTGTACTGGAACGGGAAGGTCATCATCGTTCCCAACCTGGAACAGGCGTGCGACCTCAAAACGCCTTGTTACGTGACCTATCATAATGATGGCCCGGAAACTGTTGGAAAAGTGGCGAAGGAAAATGCTTACACAGATCAGCAAAATACTATTTACGATGTGCAGCGATTGCTTGGCGTCAAAACCAGTGACACCCAAGTCCAAAGTCAAATTAATCTGTGGCCATTCACAGTTCAGGATGATGGAGGTCATCCAAAAATTCTTGTAAATAGGAAGCTGCTTCATCCTGAACAAGTCATGGCAAAGATTTTGGGATATGTCAAGTCTATGACAGAGAAATTCTTGAAATTGGAGACCGGGGTTATCAAGAAGGCGGTTATCACACTTCCGGCTGGTTCCTGCAGTGATCAACAAAGAACTGCCACGGTTGACTCTGGAGAATTGGCAGGATTTGAGGTTTTAACAACGGTTACTGAACCGGAAGTAGAAACACTTGGTTATTTCTTGGAAAGATTTGATACCACTGAAAGTGGGAGGAAAATCCTGACATTTGATTTTGGAGGAAGTAGTCTCTGCGTGGCGGCTGTTTTAATGAAACATAAAAATGTGGAGGTTGTGGAGTTCCATCAGGAGGATGAGTTTGGAGGTGATGATTTGGACCAGGGAATAGTGAATTTCTGTGTCCAGGAATTCCGGAAAAAGCAGGGAATCGATCTGATGGAAGGTCAAGATTCTCTAAACAAGCAGTCAAGCAATGACGCCAAAAAGGGTCTACATAGGTTACGGGGTTATTGTGAGAAAGCAAAAATCCAGTTGTCGACCTCCAAGGTGACTTCGATTTCCGTGGATGCTCTGATAAATGGCGTTGATTTTAATATGGAGTTAACACGTGAAAAGTTCGAGGAGATAAACATGGCCAACTTTAAGAAAGCCATGGATGCTGTGAAGGATGCACTACTAAAAGCAAGTTGGAGTCCGGACCAGATTGACGACATCATTTTAGCCGGAGGATCATCCAGGATTCCAAAAGTCCAAGAAATGCTCATTGACGCCTTTGGAGGGAAAGCTCTCAGCATGTCCATTAATCCAGAACAAGTGGCGGCCTATGGAGTGGCTGTGAAAGCGGCGATGATCAATGGAGAAAAATTAAGATGCCAAAAGTGATCTTTAAGGTAATGCATATGCATAATTGTTTGTATTTAAACATAAACAGGAAATAATTTTTACACACTTCTGTTTTAAGGAATTTACATAATTTGTTCATGAAAGGTTTTGTATTCCACTTTCAGAAAACCAGATTTTGTTGGTGCAAGTTGCACCGTGCAACAAGGCAAACCAGCATTATAAAGGGAAAGTTCAATTAATGGTCAAATTATGTATGTATGTATGTATATTGCAATTTGCAATCCCTGGAGTTCAGATTGTACACAATTGTATTTTGTATTATTTTTAGTATATTTCATTATTATTATTCATATCATCAATAAATTGTTCAATTTGTAATTCAAAAAATATTCAATTCAATTCGATTTGTCACATGATTTAAATGTATAATTAATAATTATTTTGCACATTATTTATTATAATAAAATACTCATTTAGTGCATTATTTATTACTAACCGCTAAATTCTGTTGGTCTCTTTTAAAGTGCTGCGGTGGTCCTAAATACTTTAGACAGGTTCCAGACAGGTTAAACTTATACTAACTTGCTTTTACTACTACTACTACACACTACTAACACAGCCTGGCCTTGGCCTGATCATCATCGTCAGTGACGATTCGTCACATCATTATCATTTGCTTTACTGCTTACATAAACTATCATGAATCATGAATGACGATAACAAACAAATGCAATTACAATTACAATTTGTAATTGACAGTACATACTTATGAATCATAAGTTATGATGTTTTCAAGCTAAGCTTGCGCTAACTGTAGTCTACAATGTAGACTCTACATAGCTGTCCTGTTACTGTTATGTTCCTAAGCTAAGATTTGTAACAAAACAAATGTAAATGTAAAAAACGTTTCGAGCTCCAATCTCAACGAATTTTCAATCTCCTGCTGCACCTGTCACTCCACACCACACTTTACTAGTAAGTTACTACTACAAATTGTAGTCTACAATACTATACCATGTACAATACTACAAATATATCACGGCTTTGCTTTCGCGTGTGAAGTCAAAGAAAGACTAACTCAAAGTACAAAGTAGTGATATAGAATATGTGGCAGGTGGTTTAACAAGTTTTTAGTTACAGTGTACTAGTTGTTAGTTGTTTATTTAAATAAAAGTGCATTAAACTACTTTATAACATAGTAGATATTATTCGAAAAGTGAGAATGGAACCTCAACCGGAAGAAGAGCTATGCCGAGAAAAGGCCACAGGATATTTGCACGAGTGTGTTCGAGAATACAACAGACAAATGCGAGATGCCTTGAAGACGGCTCGAGACATAGAAGAATTACGTGATTGTCATCTCAGAGCTTCCAAGGGGGTTCAGAAACAGTTCATTTCCAAGTGCACACTTACAGTGAGCAATGATTTGGAGTCGTATGTGGAAAAACTGAGCAAAGAAATTGAGGCTGCTTTTGTTTCAATAAAGAGCCGCTTTGAATTGAAACTCAGAGCGTGCCAGAGAATTGCAAAAGAACAATTTGTCCAGTTCCAAAGTGTGTACCACGCAGAAATGGAGGCGCATTTGCAGAACAATGCTTTCATTTATCCAGCAAAATTAGAGGCTCTTCATAATGAAGCCAAGAAGAAAATTGTACCACTTAACTTGAATGAGCTTCAGAGAGCAGAGTTCGGAAATCAGGTTGACGCCTTGTTCGAAAAATACCAACTGAAGAATCTGATGAACCTCAACTGTGGAAGTGGTTCTGCTTCTGAACCTCCAACTATACCAACCATTGGAATCAAGTTTGGGAGAAATCAGAGCAGCGTTGCGGTCTACTGGAACGGAAAGATCATCACCATTCCTAACATGGACCAAGGCGGTGACCTTTCGACACCCAGTTACGTTACCTTTAATTCCAATAATGGCAAGGTACAGTCATTTGGGAAGGCAGCGAGGTTTAATATTGCGAAGTCAGAAAATAAAAAACCCTCAACTTTGACAACAATTTACGACTTTCATAGATTCCTTGGAGTTTCAAAAATGCAAGATAAAAAGCTGGAAAGTGACGTGCTCAAATTTCAATTTATAGTCATATTTGACCGGCGAGGGCTTCCAAAAATAATGGCAGGAGCGAAGGTTTTGTCTCCTGAAGAGATCGCTGGAAAATTCTTGGGTTATTTAAAGTCAACGGCTGAGAAATTTCTGAAGCTGGCTCCCGGAACAATTCAACAAGCTGTTATCACTGTTCCAGGATACTTCACTGAGAAACAAAAACACTGTACAATTTCTGCGGCCAAAGAAGCGGGATTGAAGACTTTGCGGGTTATCAGTGAACCTGAAGCTACAGCTTTGTGCTACTCCATCATGGGGCAATATGACACAAGTAAGAAAAGAAAAGTGCTGACATTTGATTTTGGTTGTAAATCACTGGAGGTGGCCATTGTGAAGGTGAGAGGCGAGGAAGTTGAGACGCTAGTGTATGTTCGAGATGACTTTTTTGGAGGTGATGAGCTGGACAAGAGGATGGTGAAATATTGTGCCATGCGTTTCCAGAACGAAGAAAAAATCGACCTGTTCCGGGAAACGAATACAAATGCGAAGGATAATAGACGGAGTCGTCTCAAGGATTCCTGTGAAAATGCCAAGAGGCAGTTGTCAGCTTCGGGATGCACTTCAACGACAGTTTCAGTGGATGCCTTGGAAAGTGGTAAGGACCTAAAGGTGGAGTTTAGTCGGGTAATGTTTGAAGAGCTTAACATGGACTACTTCCAGAAAGCCATTGGGGTCGTAGAGGAAACGCTGCAAAAGGGGGGTTTGGGCAAAGAGGAAATCGATGACATCATCTTAGCTGGAGGCTGCACAAGAATTCCAAGGGTTCGAGAGATGCTGAGCGGGTTCTTTGGAGGAAAGGTTCTGAATGTGGCAGTGGATCCGGAGCAAGTCGTTGTGAGAGGTGCAGCCGTGAAAGCGGCGGTGGCGAATGGAAAGCTGATAAATCAAGAGAGGATATTTCAACGAAATTTAAGAATATTTTGTGGATTTTGTATTGTTGTGTTAGGAATTTTAGTTAAATGGTGGTTAACAATTAGAATGAAGTAAATATCTCTTGAATTAAAAAGTAAATATTAAAAGAATTACTTTTCAAAAATTGAAAATGTATATAATTTAACTTGTTATAATAAAATTGAAATTAAAATTGCATAATTGATGATGAAATGTTCGAGGAATGTCGTCCTTTGGTGAGTTTGTTAGAAAGAAATTCGACGAATTAAAAAACGTGCTTAGCATATTTACAGGTCTTGTGTAATATACCTCTGTCTGAAGCTATGCGTTTTACCCTTTGTCAAGCTACGGTTCATTCTAATGTTCTGTGTTACAGCAATTAAATTGCGGAAGAGTCTTCCAGACCAGATTAAAGAGTGTAAAAATTATTATTTGTTTAAAAACTCTAAAGTTACACTTACTGAAATAATAATTGATAATTGTTCTCGGGTGATGCAGTTTAGTGACACTTTATTGTCTTACGTAATATCATTATTTTGTATATTTGTATGGTATTATTGTCTTCAGTTTAGAGAAAGTCATAAGAATTCTTAACCTGGGTTAATCCATGTTATGGGAAGGTCGTCTATGTATGTTACATATTATGTACACTTTGAATTTATTGACATGAAATAAATTGAATAAATAAATTTTCATTCAATTTAATTTGTTTTTCTTTAGCCATCGGTGAATTTTTCTAATATTGCGAACCTAGCGTGTAGTGCCCCGGTACCTGATGTTTAGTTAGCATAATGGCGACAACGATTTCAAGAAAAGACTGGAATATCATATTTTTAGTAGCACTGTACACTTTTTGGTTGTTTGTTACTACTCAAAGAGAATATCAGTTTCAGCTTCAGCCCGAATGGCTTCTACAAATATTCAAATTTAAAGGAAATAAAACTGAATCAATTACGGTTGAAAATATACCGGTAATTTCCCTGAACATTAGTAAGGTATCTGAGGACAAGGACAAGTTCCAAAATTGCTGCAATAGTACATGCCGTGCAAATCACTGGACACCCCGGGTGAATGTGACTAGGTAATGTATTAGTGATTTAGTTTTAAAAACTGCATCGTATGAAGGCACTTTTGTACGCCAATATAAATTCCTGAAATTGTTGTAGCGTGTCCCAATCCCAGTCCAAGTTGAAATCAACGTGCAGTGACGAAAGAGCCTTCTTCAGAGGTCAGAACGTGGTCTCTTTCACGTATTATGATCCTGGAGGTAATACCGGTAAAACGCTGGTTCCCATGTACCAACAATCAATGCATGAAAATATTGTTGCGATAAGAAAATATTATCCAGGCTTCGTGATGCGAATTTACACTGACGCTCCACTGAAAGGTAGTTTGTGCGAGTTGGTGTGTAAGAACCCTGACCTTCAATGGTGCAATATCAAGAAGACGCCAAAATTTGGTAGATTTATTATTTCAACTTTATTATCAATATAAAATTCAGTCATTTATTCATATTAACCGGATGGTTTATTATAGGCGACCTTTCCAAAATGTACTTCAGGACGTGGCGATATCTCCCACTGGGCGACCCCACAGTGAACATTGTCCTATCCCGTGATTTGGACTCTGTGATCTCAGAGCGAGAATTCTGGGCTATGCGTGACTGGTTTGAGTCAAATAAGCCCATTTCGGTGACCCGTGACAATTATTGGCATGATACTCCCATTTTGGGTGGCACATGGGCCGCCAACAATGCCATGATTGGAGATTCACTGGCGGCATCTCTTCAATCCGAGATTATCTCGCAGAGTTCGATCCCGAAACCCGATGAATTTCATGATCAGCGAATTCTTGATAGGATTTTGTGGCCACTCAGAAAAATGTTCATTGTAGGCTATGACAGCTACTATTGTGGAAAGTATAGACGTGAGCACGAAGTGCGACCATTTCCTGCCCAGAGAAAAAAAGGGGACGCAAATGGAATGCACGACGACTATGTTGGTAACAAAAATTTGGGCATACGAAAAGTGAAGTTCAGCCCGTGTCCCGTTGAATGTCGTCCGACGTACGGGAAAAATTGGACTTACTGTTAATAATTTAAATTATTTACTATGTTGTGTTTATATGTATGTATGTAAATGTAATACGTGGAGTGGATATTAAGTATTTGTCAAAAATAATTAGTTTGTATGAAACCTGATAAAACATAAATTTTTTGAACTTGTTACTCCAACACCAATGGTTGTAATTTGTAAACATGCTTCCCTCATTTCTATTTCTGGGTCTTTTCCTGTCAGATTTCGATTGAGAAACTACCTAAATTAGACTTCTAGGATGTAGGAACTGGTTTGATCTCACTCGCAGACAGTGCCACCAGCGTTCCACGTTATTGTAGGACTTCAGAATCTGAAGTTCAGATAATAAAGTTTTTGCTGTATTTAATCTATTAAATGTACTATTTTATTACAAAGGTCACACCACTCTACCTACATGTTGGGATATTTACATAAAGTCAGCGGCTGAGAAGGTTCTAAAGCTGGGTCCTGGAACAAATTAAGATACTTTCACGCTTTATTCTATATTAACAGTTAATTGTTTAAATAAAACAAAAGATTCATTGTCGATAAACAATTTTTTTTAAATGTTACAATACATGACTTTCATCACTGATTAATTCATTTATGTTTATTCAGAGAACCTGTCAATGCCATAATTATGCTTACAAATCTTACTCTGCAGGTAAATTGTTATTTTAACCCCATATTTTGATTATCTAGCTATCTGAGCGAAGATAGGATAATTCATTTCATTCTATTTCCAACCATGTTTTATTTTAATATCGTGAAATTGAAAAGGACACGGCTTTCCTCGTTATTGTCATTAATGAGTGTGACATCAATTTTTATACTATTTTGCACCGATCATTATTTAAATACCATAATGGAAACAATCGAGTTTAAGCCAAGACCAAAGGTTAAATTTAGAACAGAAAAGGTTATCAGAATAGTGACCACGGTATGTGCCGGAAGTGGGAAGCTAAATAAGCTCAATATAAAGCATAACGCCATAGTGGAAGCACTCACGCTTATCAAGTCCTTGTTTATCTCGTCACTAGTTCATAATGTGAGTAGTAAATTAGAATTCCACGTGCTAACTGATAGCGATTATTTGAACGACATTTTGTCTGCTGAAACGGTGATCTATTCGATTAAATTGAAAGACAATGTTAAGTTCGACATGCATTTTTACTCTGTGAATAAGTCAATGCCACAAACGCATGCAAGTGATTTTGTGTATGGGTCAGTTAATTGCTCATATGTGCGTCTCTTTTATCCGGATGTGCTACCTTTACATATCAATACTGTGCTGCATTTGGACACTGATATGATTGTCACTGGAAATATTGAGAAAATCTGGAATAAATTTCATGGCGAACCAAATCAATACGTGGCCGGTTTGACGAGAAATTGGGAACCGGGAGTGACACAGTATAAAATTTTCCCCCGACTAATAGGATTAAATGCAGGCGTCATGTTCATGAATTTGGAGGCGATGAGGAATTTCGGATGGACGAGAATTGCCAATGAAATTTATGAAAGTCACAAAGATGACAAGATAAATGAGGCGGAAATTGTTAACTACATTTTATACTTTCATACGGGTAAAAACAAAAAAAAGATTTATTTTTTATTAATGGTATTAAGCATTTCTTGGTTTTTACAGATAGGCTCAAGATACTTCCTTGTCACTACAATTTCATACACCTGCACTGTGACAGAGAGTGGACTTGTCTAAACAATTCAATGGGTGACGAAAATAGTATTCAGATAATACGTGGAACTCGGAGCACATTCCATGAGAAAAACCGATCATATCATCCCATTTTTCATATGTATAGTAAGGTTAGAAAATAATGTAATTTACTACATACTACATATGTACATTTATGAATATTATTATATTAAGTACGACTATTTCTATAGTTTGATTTAAAGGAACATGAACAAGTTAAAGTGAAATTGTTGAAACATGCCAAAAATGGATACATACTAACTCGAAAACAATTAAAGTGCAAGGGTGACTTGAGACGGTTTCTATTTCCTGATCTCTAAGAATACACTACTCCAAATCTACCTATTTGTTTATACTTACGTTACTCAACATAAGGTTACCATTTTAATCTATTAACATCATCGATTAAACACTTAAACAAGTTTGAATGAAAAATATACAATAGAAAAACTTTTTTTTTTGCTGTCGAATCACCGACGCGTGACGGATAAATTTTTGACAATTTTACACACCG
This sequence comes from Cyphoderus albinus, assembly GCA_021029165.1. Classification (NCBI taxonomy): domain Eukaryota; kingdom Metazoa; phylum Arthropoda; class Collembola; order Entomobryomorpha; family Paronellidae; genus Cyphoderus; species Cyphoderus albinus. The sequence goes on along the minus strand of VYYJ01002174.1, from coordinate 10,156 downwards.
GGAACTGCATAAAACATCTTAATCTTTGAATCAAGGCAAGGCTAAGGCTAAGGCTTCAACTTCGGCCAGAATGACCTGGAAATCCAGGAACATCTTATTTAGCCAGCTTATGTCAAAATCGTGGTACTCGAGAAGAACCTTTTCTTTGTGGATTTTCCTGTCTGGTTGAACGTGCTCGGAATGTTTTATATCCAACCATACGTTTTGTTTCTTGAGCAGGGCCAGTCCGTGCTGATAGTGAATGAGACGGTGAAGCCTTGTCATGCGCTCAAAACATTCTGCGCACAATCTGTAAAACGACCTTTTAGGACACTTTGGAGCATCTTCTTTTTTTAATGCCTCCAAAGTCGTTTTGTCGTACGGCTTAAACCCCCCTCCAACTTCAAACCGGAAACCAAACAATTGCACTTCCCCCTTTTCACATAGCATACATTCTGTGTTTACCCTTTCCTTTGATAATACAGAACACTTAAACTTGGGAAAAATGAACAATTGATTGAGATTGTCTAAACGTTTAAACACTGGATAAACATGTCCGATGACTTCACTGATCTTCTCAGAAATGACTTTCCAGCCCTGCAATTCCTTCTGCAACTCCATTTCCCGTCTGCCCAATTTTCCTTCTTGCCAGCAGGACAACAATGGAGTCGCTACAACAATAACATAGAACCTCAACGAGTTCTTAAAGTCTTCTCGGAGATACTCGAACTTCTCAATTTTCCCCATACAATCAATCATTCTGAAGAAAAACGGCTTATCGATGTAAACAAATTGTGCCACAATTGAAGCCGTGTCAAATTCCCATTTGCTGTCCTTGGAGTCAGGGGATTGCGTTTTTATTTCCATTCCAGACGCCTCCGTCGCCACTCTCACCACGATGGGTTGATATTGTTCGAAAAAACGTGTGTTGCGAAATTCCTCCTTGGAAAATTGTAATTGGTGTACTGGGCTGGTGGGGGCACAGTGAAATGGAAGAATCTTCCAAGAGTCTCCAGCATTTCCTGTTTTATCTGGGAAATGAGAAGCCGGGTATAATTTGATTAAAGTCCGAGACTCTTCCTGGATCTGCCATATGCTCATTTCATACGGTTCTTTCATAATGTCGTTTCTATCGATAACAAATCGGTTGTTACCGTAAAGCAGCTTCTTCTCAGTGGAAGTGTATTGGGGAATTTCTAGCAGAAACGAGTCATCCGACACGGCTGTCGGGGTTAACTCTGCCTCTTTTGGCGAAACCAAAGAGCGCTCCACTCCGAAACCGGAACCGGAAGGAACACTGGAGCTGGGGTCGGAAATAGTGCTGCTGGAAGAGGGCTGCTGCTGCTGCTGCGTACAATTATTGAAGAATTGTTTTACAGTGTCTCTTCTGCTCGTGGGTTTTTTCCTTTCCCAATTTGGTTCAGAAATTGCTAACACATTCACAGCTTTTCCTTTACGAGGAAGTGACTTGCGGTTAGCTTCAGCCATCGTGAATTCAGGGTATCTCAGATTTATAAAGTTTTATCGTAATTATTCAAAATGATCTTGCTGAATTTGTTTAGTCTGATTTTGTCCGCAATACCCCAAACTTTTACACACTCACCTCATCACTGTCACAGAGTCAGATCTGCAGCTGCAGAAACAGAACTTAAGTCTTTTGAATTACAGTATGAAAGACGGTAAGTCAACTTGAGAAAGTCTCACAAACTAGTTTCTCGAGTTGTAAACGTATCTGCGTTTCGATTAAAGCAAAAGTTCTTTTGCTTGTTTTTGAATCACCATCGCCATTATAAGCACAAAATCAAAATTAAAATCAAGTGACTGAATATCGACTTTCGTCAAGAAAATCGCAGCAAACTAATAATTTTGCAAGAGAAGAAAAATGAGCACAGAAATTTTTAGGTCCATGACTGACCAGACCAGCAAACAATCAAGAATAATGTCGACTTCATATGATCCTCCGCATCCATGTGATAAAGTGGTGAGGAGTGCGGACGTGCAGGAGGAACTTCCAGAATTTTGTTTCAGACTTCAAAAACTGTTTATTACTGGAGGAGAGAGTAAACCCTCGTTGTAAATGTAATTCTCAATTTTCTTGCTAAGTCAGAATAAACCCCCTACTCGTTCATTTTTTCAAGTAAATACTTACACTTTTAATAAAGTAGGTGCGTTTGCGTAATATAATATTTATATGAGACCTCGGTCCAAGTGTTCACTTCTGGTCTTGAGAGTGACTTTTTGTTTCAATCTTTCAATTGCTTTGTCAACATTATTTTATATTGCAGAGCAGGAACTTCAGGAGCAATAAAACTTAAATTAGCCAGAACTGTGGGCTGGATTGAATTTGAGAGATTTTCGGAAAAAATATTACATTTAATGACATGTACATTGTATCTACCTACTTACATGATACCGCGGTAGCTCGAGCACTGAGCAGTGGGTACACTTGTTTATTTTTTATCTTTTCCCAAAAACCTTTTTTGGACATAAAAACGTGGATTACTAAGTCACTGGCTTTACAAACAAAGGGACAACTGTTGATTCACGCTCTTCAAACCACAAACCAAAGGACAAAAATTGATGTGGAAAGTGGCAGTCCAAATACCGAAGGAAGAGATTAACTTGTTCATACCATTTTTACTAGTTTTACGACTCTTGCAGCCATGAAGCTTTAGGGTGTCAAGGATCATTATAAATTACTCGGTACTGACAGCCAGTTTTCACATCTCACTCAACACTAGACATAATATTTTTCAAATTCACACGGTGTTTACAAAATAACAATTATTTTTTAGAATTTTCCTGATTAGTAGCAATGTATTGAGAGATTATCGAATCATCACTTTTTCGTGTTCACAACATTTACTAAAGAATCATTTAAAATATGCATGCATGAAGCAAATGAGAAAATTTAAATTTGCAGCTATAATAACGTTAATAGAATGATAAGGAAATTACCAGTGAACAAACATTATTCGTTAGCATAATAATTCTTTTACATACTTTGTAAAATTCCAGTAACTAAAGAGGAATATTCTTACCACCAGATAATATTAGGTACCAATCCTGGGGTATTATGCGAATGTAATGAGACATTGGAGAAGCATTGGTTGCATGATATGGAATGGATTCCTAGAGAAAAGTGATAATCTGAGATAAGACCAAAGACCACAAATAATTAGAATTGGGGTTCATTTTATTTTTGAACAAGTGTATCCTTCCAGGTTTCTAGTAAGTAGATACGTTTTTCTAGTGTATTTCTACGATCCATAAAATCTGAATGAAGTGTGACTTTTCTTAATCTTATTCCTTGTTCGTTTTTCTTATCTACACCATGTACATAAGTTACATGCCCGCCACACACGTTCTGGAAATGTTGAACTTCTTGTTCTTGTTCCGATAAGAAATACAAAATGTTGAGGTCATAAACAATGTCATAAATTAGATAAGGGCTGAGGAACTTGGTCTATGACCTGTGTGTAGAGTACACTTTTCTTTTCCCCTTCTGAAAAGTCAAACGATTGTGTCAACATTAAACAAGTCTGTATTCATCTGAGCTTACATTTTGATTGTTTGTGGGTGTGAAAGGGAATGAGTGCTTTTGACACTGCCTCTGTAAAATATGAGAATGACAAATGCTTTAAACAATTTAAGTAAGAAAATGGAAAGGAAACAAAGTCCAACGAAGAAGAAATTGTTTCAAAGCGACTTTTTTGTTTCTTTTAGTTGGCCCACAAGTCTTTGTTTCAAAAACGAATGTTAAGAGGAATGTATTACATGATGTTGCACCGATCTACTTGTGTTGTGCTGCAATGTGTAGTGTATAATAATATATCTAGCAACAGTGCTGCTGCAGCACCTTATGCACATGCAAAATTAATGATTAAATATTTAAGTACATATGATATGATAACCAATATATTTTGTTGCACATTACACCGTGCTAAAAATTATGACAGAAGCAGACGACGTGAAATAGACTTGCTTAATGTATTTTTCCCAAAAGGAAGAAAGTGTAGGTGGGCAGAATACCATTATTTACCATATATTCAATGTGGAGAAAGGATATGTAGCAATCTAGATGGATGGTCTACAATTTCCCCAGGGGAAATTCCCCTTTGAACCTCTAGCAGAAACTAAGTTGTTTTGTTTTTAATAGTCATGCTTGGAGACAAGAGAAAGAAACAAAAACAACAGAACGGAACGTATCATAAATTAATATATGATGCTACGGTAAAAACTCCAATTTTTTCTCAAGGTCACGGTCACATGCACATAAACGGACAGAGCTGAGCCAGACTATGTACTAATACCAATATAAAAATAGTTTCATTCATCACTGTACAATCATTTATTTATTTTCTTGTCTATCCATGGCCATAAGTAGTAATGAATGCTAAAGCAGTTAGGAAAAATCAATTGTAACATTTCAAATAACATTTTTTAAACAGTTGTTTCTTTCTTTTGAAATAAGTTGATTTAAGATAATTCCATTGTGCATTTTAGATTTGCTTTCTGACCAATTTCAAATATAACTGAAAATGGTAGATAAAACAAAGGTTCAAAATCTCCCTTTGGATCCAGCGGATCGCTGGGCTCAATTAGTTGTAAAGGTTAGCAGTGGGCAGGTAACTCCGAACTCGAACCGAGATGGAAATCTGGAAAATCATTTTACAAATCGAAAAGTGAAAGATGTCAAAAACCAAACTTTACCCATTCGATGCCGTCATTGTGGAAATGAAATGGAACCTGATCCTTGGGTCCCTTTAGGACCCGGCGCTACTGGATGCTGCAATTGCTGTATTCAATCTATTAAGTGCTTCCAATGGAATCAAATAAAGGAAACAATACGGAGCAGGGTCGATGCCTGCTGGCTTCCAATAGAGAGGTTCAAGAATAAAAAAGCAAAGGACCACAGTACGCAACGAAGGGTAAGATAAAAAAGTAATTGAAACATTTTTACATAGATTTTACATTTGGTTTTTTTCCTTTCATACCTAAAGTTTGGAACGTCCCACAACACCCAAACATTCTTCGAACGGCTGCAATACTCCAACCACTCCGGTGGTCAAAAGGGACGAAGGAATTTGATAATGCCGTTTGTCTTTGGAATAAACAAATCTTTGTAAAGGGAAAGTTGTGTCAGCTTCTAAATTACAAAATGAGATGCGTGTCTGTGTAATCATTAAATTACGATTTTACTGATGCATTTCTTTGACAAACTCAAATATTTATCATTTCTGCCGTCAGCGGATATTAAAATTGGAATTTGGAATGCCAATGCCAATTATAAAATGTCAAGATATTAAAATAAATCAACTAGAAAAGAATTTGGATTTTTATAATTTTATTAAAAAATATCAAATAGGGGACTACATGCACATATTTACAAAAGACAACACGACATTCAGATTTTTATAACACAAATAATTTAACTAGCTAATATTTTTTTGGTATTCTTTTTAGTACAATCTAATTTTCTTTGATTGATTAGATACATACGCACTGGATTAAAAGAATGATTTCACACTTTTGTTATTTTTTTTGCATTTTAAACTTACTAGAATTGTCTACATGAGCTGCTTTAAATTTTCAAAATGCTGTATCTCCTTTAATAGAACAATTAAGCTAAGGATAAACTTATTTCAAAATAATATGTATTTTTTTATTGTAATCTTTAAACCTAAATAGCTAAAAATCATTAACTTCATAAAATTGTTAGGTTTGAAGTATATAAAAGAAAACCTAAAAAACTTGCCCAAAATTGTTAAATCTTTAAACTCAAAAATCATTAACTTCATGTATTTTTATTTTTTCATTTACGACACTCAGCACTTGTTTTTATAACACTAACATATTAATAAGATTAGATTAATAAACTAATTACTTTTTTAAAAGTACTTTAGAATTCAGATTAAATATATACAATTAAACGAATGATTTAAAAATTTTCATATTTTTTTACCAATAACACAAGTTATCTAAGTATAGCTACAATTATCTATTTTTATTAACTACGCTACGCTATTTATTTTACTTATAGTCATTCTTATTATTGTTAACCTTCTTAAAAATATTTACTTATTGTTAGTTTGAATTTAACTTCTAAAGTAATATGTATCTATTTTATATGAATTATACTACTATTTACAAAAGTAACAAAGTTAGGGTGAGGATTTACGGGATTACCTTCCTACAACTTTGACTTTTCTGCAAGACGTTTTCCATTGGAGCCGAGTGGATGTAAAACCCTACTCGATAGCTACTGCATTGACGTGGAGTTTGATTTTTTCCAGTGCTACAGAGCTAGTAATATTATATACTGTATTATAAATTATAATTATAATGTTTAACTAACTAATTACAAATGTACAAATTAAGTTACGATGTATCTGCCCTCGTGCATCCAATCCATTTAAGGATGGTATGTAATGTTTAAAAGAACGTATTTTACAAAAGAAAGTAAGCTATACATTATATACAAGCATTACTCGTAAGTAAAGCATGTACACCCATTTGGTAATATGTGTCTATCTGAATGTTAAATACAAAAAAGTAAATAACAATCAATGATGGCTCTTAAATAAATTGTTATAATTACTTAAAATATTTTAAAACTGTTAATTAATTAGCTTACAAAGATCTGTGTAATTGTATTTACATCTTACAACAAATTACGAATTTGGGAGAATCTAGAACCAAGACTGGACTTGATACAGTATTCCATAACAAGCAGTTTTGTAGTTCTTATCATAAATGAAAAGCACTGTACATTTTTACGATTAGGTTAATACGGCCATGCTTCTGGCAAAAGCCTAGAATGCTAATCTTATAAATATTTGTAATGACTTAATTACTGATCCTTACTTAAAATATATAATTACAACAGTTATAATACAATTTTCATTAAAATGTGTGGTCGCTCTTTGCTCTTACACAAAATTGATTTAAAAAAAATCAAAATTGTCTGTAAGTGTTGTCCTAAACCTAATAAAACACACCTGCTGGCTGTGGTTATAATTAAAAGAAGAGTTAATTTAAAAGTTAATTATACTACATAATATACATTTTTCTCCTAAATAAGCCATAAAGCTACATTATGTAACATTACAATTATGAACTAATAAAAAATTTACAATTAATGCTAGCTAATAATATGTATACACAAATAAGCAATTGAATATTGTAGAAAATTGTGTAAAATAGTAAATGAATAACTTAAAAGGTTAATCTCTACATTATCTCTACAAGTTAACTAATCGGTTTTTACATTTTTTACAGTTCAAAGTGTAAATGTATTCTGTTTGACAAGTTTGAACTCACTCACCATTTACGAGGGGGCCAAACCGATATACAAGTGTCTGAAAGTAATAATCGGTGAAAGTCGTCAGTTGCTGTTTCATTTCCTCGAATTGTGTCTCAGTTATTTTCTGATTTTTCGCCTCCTGTTCTAGGAGTTGTTGAATGATACTGAATGTGGTCTCTTGGTGTTGCTTTAACTCCACCATATCCACCTCCGCTCCCATGCTAGTAATTTTGGATTCTATACGCTCGATGTAGTCTTTCTGACAGCTCCTCAGTACTTTGTGCATGTTAAAAGTCAATTCTTTTTTACCTTTCTCTATCGTTTCCTCCACATTTGCCTCCTTTGGTATCAGGTTCTTTAATTGCTCGGCAAAATCATCGTATACCTTCTTGAGGACGGCCGCATTGTTATTGGTCCAATACTCCCTTTGTTCAGGTCGATTAGGGTAGGGATTAGTTTTTTTTGCAAAATCATCCGTCAATTCATTATACTTGCTATTATATGACTCCCCAAGTTGTTTGTTAAGATGCTCCATGAGAAAGTTTCCCATCTCGGTGGAATTCTTTGCTATTACATCCCTAAAAGTCTTTTCGCGCTGCTCACGCATAATGCGATAGGTATTAATTAAAAACTCGAAGTCCACTCCAATATTCTGAGTAAGTTTGTTCAAATATTTGTCATGCATGTCAGACGTGCCGGGCTTTGGCTTATTTTGGTATGATGTTATACACTCTTTTTTGATAGTTTCAGCTTTCTCGGTAATTTCAGGTGTTGTCGCCTCATTATCGTCTGACATGATTTTATTTAGTCGTGTCTTAAAATCTGTCTGGCATGAGTCGATACAATTGAAGAGGGCAGTTTCGCAATTACTTCGATGTTCCTTATTTTTTTCAAGGGTTTGAACCAAAATGGCGTCCAGTTGGTCTTTAAGAGTGCTCTTGACATATTCAATCTTTTCCTGCCTTTCGTTGGGCAAGTTCCATTTCACTTCCTCCATTACCAAACTGTTTGCCTCTTGCGCAGAAGTTCTGATATAATCTTCTTCATAGAAGTCAGTAGGATGTTCTTCGGTCAAGCATACAGCAGACTCCAACCTGTGCCGGAAATCATTCACGGCTTCACTCATTGCATCATTGATCCATTTCTGACGTTTCGCATCTTGGTTTCTTTTCGTCTCCTCGAACATTTTAAGGATCTGGAGTTTTAAGATTTCCTCTGTTTGGGCCGCTTTCTCATCCTCCTTTAACTTGTAAGCATGCTTACGAAAATACTCGAGTGCCTGCTTTTCTCCCGAGGTATTAACCTCCTTTATAACCTCTTCTGTCAAATAGGGGACAGGGCGTTGTCTTTTCTCCATAAACTGTTTGTAAAGGGAGACACCTTTACCCAACAGGTCATCTAGTTGAGCTTCTGGCTCTGGTTCTCGAGCGGGTTCTCGAGCGGGTTCTGGTGGAAGTTCACCCTCCTCTCGTCCGCTTCCACTGTCGCTTTCTCGTGCCCTTTTGAGTCCTTTTCCCTCCATTTCCGGACTTTCCACAGAACGATTGGAAGATCTCTTGTGGCTGAAAATTAGATGTGATTATGTTAAAATAGAAGACTACATTGAACACAAATTAATTGATATATTTATTGCTAAAGTTTCAATCTACTGAATTTATTACCGTCTCGTTTGCATAGACATATCGATTGATGGAGGGGGTTCCCCTGGTTCTTGATTATTCAAACTATGGGAAGCACAATTTCCTATGTTTGAGGTTTAAATGAGGAATAATCATAACATTCGAAAGTTATGACTCGACTGTTAACTCCATATCCTTTTCAATCTGCAGTACTGGTAGGAGAAGGAATTTATATTTAGTTCTATTACTTATGCATACAAATCTTGAGACACTTTCATCACACAGTATTTCAAATAGCTACAAAGCTTTATAAAGATTTGTTATTGTTTAAAAATTAAATTACCTAAATTTAAGTTCGTTGAATAAATTTGAGAAGTTTCGCTTCCGCTATCTTTCCCCATTAAAACCATTGTTTTCCCTGTATAGACACAAAATAATATTTTGAACTTATTACATTATTAGGTAAGTATTAAAACTCTAAAATAATCATTACTGCATCGCTAAATAATCGTTCATTATTACAGTTGCGCAGTGGCAGGATTACCAATACCAATTAATTAAACAAGTAACATTTATCACACACATGAGCATTTAATACATGAAGTCATAAACTTATTCTTCTATAATATTCAAGGGAAAGCTTTGTCACAAAAAAAAATCATTGCAAATGCCGAATGACTGTCTTGAAGATTTACGGTGTCCCAACTCAGGCTCAGACTCCCGTGGAGTCACTCCGTCCCACTCTAACAAGTGGCAAGTGGCATGAAAGGAAAGATGAAATTGTCGTTGGCGTTTAAGCTTGGAAAAGTATTTTAAATATTAATGAGATTTGTTGGGTTAGTACTAAACATGTGCATCAAGTAAAAATAAGGGAATAATAAAGCAAAATGAAAGAAAATGCATATGCAGTCAGCAATCTAGTACATTTGATCTACATAAGTACTACGCCACAGCCACTTGACTACAACTTTGCCCTGTCCAACCCAAGTATCATGCCAAGAACACCATTTTTGATGCCATTCAATTTTGCGTCTTCACTACGTGTCTTCCATGTCGCTGCGATCGGCGTCCATAATCGAAAGCAAGCATTGGTAGACAAAGATAACTATTGTAAGTTACATTACTACAATGAACCATAATAAAATAATCCATAACGTCGTAGTGTTTGCGGAACGCTATCCTTCTTATCATTATGCTTATGGTACAGTACAATATCAAACTTGATGACATCTCTTCGCGGCTCACAGAAATG
>VYYJ01002173.1:0-23389 GCA_021029165.1 Cyphoderus albinus | reverse complement strand
TAAAAGTAATAATAATTTAGTAAGCAATTTACCTCATTTTTAAGCTGATCCATGAGCATCTTTTTCTGACCATCGTAAAACGTTAAGATTGTCATGTCATTGGCAGGAACTCCGTGAAAACGCAAATGTTTTACAATTGATTTGACTTTGGCTACCTCCTCAATGTTCTGTTTTGACAACTCGTACTGTTTTGAAAACATTTTTATTAGACAGGTTTTTAGCATTATAGGGTTTTAAAACTATTCATCTTACATCTGATTCTTCTCCATCATGATCAATATGCAATATAGCATGTTTGCTGGCCTGTGGAAATGCGTTTCTGACGTTTTGAGCGTAGTGGTAATCTCGATGCGATAATGTATTGAAGTCAATTAACTGATTGTCATATGTAAACTTTGATACAAATGACCGGATTTGCGGGACACTGCGGTATTGCTGATTGAGCACGTGCCACTTGATTGTTGAATCAGGATTTCTAATTTATAATATTAAATATATTATATATTGAATATAATAAATCATATACTGTAAAAAATATGTACCACCTTCTGTGGATGAAAAACCATTCCAACTGAGAAACATCCAGTTTGGCCATTTGGCAGCTAGGCTGAACAATCGTGGGTTTCAGTTGATCTTTATCTCCACAAAAAATAAACCGATCGGGATTTAATTTTATTAGCTGAAGGGCATTGGGTTGCGTAACCTGCCCAGCTTCGTCCAGAATAACAGTCTTGATGTTAGAGAAATTGAAAAAACTTTTTTCCTCCGTGTCAGGTAAGGCACCAAGAGTCATAATAAATATTTGAAATTTTTTAGTAATTTGTTTCTCAAGTTGTTCAACAGTATGATGAAAGTAATCCATTGTCTCATCACTAATTAAATGGTCTGTTCCGTTTCTCATGGCTAAAGTCACAGTAAATTAATTTAATTACAATGTTGATAACATGTATCGAATTTTACGCAATGATTGGTTACCATGAATAACAGTTTGCAGCCTCTCATCTTGCAAATCCTTATGGGCAAGAACCGCCTCGTGAAGAGTTGGAAAAGAATCTTTAGGAATAAAATAGAAAATCTAAAAAATCTATATTGAATATAAACAGTATGTGTATATTAAATATACGCACATTGAGTATTATCTCTAATGGATAATGCTGCTGCCGTCTTACAAAAAACCCGAACAATCATTGGTTTTTGTTTTTTTCCAAATGACTTGTTAAAGGATTCAAACCGCTTAGCAATAGCATTGCATGTTGCATTTGAAGGAGCGCAAACGAGAATCTTTCCAGATGTATCTCGGATGGAGATTGCATATGACATTGCTACTATTGTCGTAGTTTTTCCAGTTCCTGGTGGTCCTTGAAGTAATGTTAGGTATTCATTCATTGCGTGTTGCACTGCAGACAACTATTCAAAATAAAATACATCATATTTTGATTTAAAATAGAACCACCTATATTGAGTATAAATAATGTTTGAGAATTACCTGCGCTGGATTAAGGTTAGTCAGAAGTTTGGAATAAATGTCATTGAATTCTGGTAGAAGCTGTGGAAGTGGTACATATTTATGATTGCGTAGAGAGTCGAACTTTGAATTTAATACAAATCCTAATAAGGGCGAATTGAAATTAGTGTTAGTTTTGTCATATTGCTTTGCTATTTTGTTGAGCAAACGCTTCTGTTTGGAAAACTCCGAGTAGTCCGGTATTGGAGCAATACTCAAGACGCCATGCTTAATTTCAACGCATCCCTCTACTTTGAACCTTATCCTTGCATGTACATTTCCAGCGGAACTTTTCTTGATGCTTAGTACATCGACTTTAAAGTCGGCAGTGCATTTATCCTTTAAATTGAAAATATAAAAATAATTTGAAATATATATTGAATATAATAGCCTTGCAAGTTGTATGATTTACCTCATTAGTTTCAAGTGGAACAGAAATTATGCATAGCTTTATCTCGTTCGTGGTAGCGGAAAGCCAAAACTTGTCAGGATTCAGAATTGAAATTTCTGCGCCAAAAGTCTTAGTTGATTTTGCATTGTCCTCACCCACTAACGTGAATCCGTTGGTAGATAGTTTTACATTTGTCATCGTATGTGAAGCCATTTCCTGTTCTGTCATCTCCCATTGTGAACAAATAACAGGAAGTGTAACTCTTCTCATCTCTTCGCCATTCGGAAAAGTTCCAGTCATTGGTTCATGATACACGTAAAGCTGTTTAGTGCCCTTATCGGAAGTATCCATTATTATTCTGGTAAAACTTTCATTTCCGGTAAAAATTGCTTTCTTTTTGTCCTCCACATCCAGAGTACTAAGTAAAAAAATATATATATAATGCTTCCAAATAAAATAAAATATATTGAATATAAAATTGTACCTATCGTAAATGCATTTGCATTTTCCAACCAAGTATTTCAGATTAGCCTCGAAGCCAAACATGTTGTAAAGAGTTTTGCATTTATAGCACTTTAGTTTCATCATGTTCTTACTAATAATGATGGACGGGTCAACTGCATCAAGTCTGATTATTCCGGTGTCTATAGTAATTACAAAGTGACGTATTCAAATAGTTGCAACTTATGCTAATAAATCGATTTTCTTTTAAAACACGTACAATCAACTTTGACGACTTTTCCTTTAACACCTAGTCCGGAACAAATCTCAAGCATACATGAATGATTCTCAGCGATGAAAGAAGGTTTATCACGGCTCAAATCTACATTCCTATTGAGATAGCCTAAAACAGGACAATATTATTTAGACTAATGCATCAAAGTAGAGTAGGGAAAAGGTCAGTTTATTATGTTTAGTTTGTTTTTTACTTACGTATGGCTTGGTAAGTTTCAAACAGTGTTTGGTACACGATGTGCATCTTTCCACTTTCTTTATATCGCTGCTTGAATACATAAGTTCCTGGTTTCGCTAGTACTTTGTCATTTAAATTTATCTGTTTATAGAAAAAAATAACTACATTTTGAAAATAAAATATAAAATTGGCCACATTACATTGCATTGTGTTACTCACCGTGTCAAGGTACAGATCCTTACGAACAGTTGGGAGCAACAAATTTTCGTCAATGCTATCAAGGAAACTGTCGTTGAAAACTTGACACTTTCGAAGGGAATTTCCCATTGCTTCTTGGAACGCAGTACAGGCTCTAGAGTTTTTGAACTTTCGATCGCCTTCATCAGTCCTCTCAGCTCCATCATCCTAAAGTAAAAAGTATAGTTCTTAGAAGGGTGACTGCGTATTTTAATTTAGTAATACAATCTTCTAATTTAAGCGTAAGTACCGGTTTAAACAATAGTTTCAAATTTTGAAACGTTTGTCCTTTATAAGTTGCATTGACTTCATCCATGGTGGTTCGAATTCCACTGATAACTGCAGTAACCTTATTATTCTTTCTAAAGAATTGAAATTGAGCAGCAGGATATTTCCTGAAAACTACACAAACAAAATTAACTAAAATTAGTTCTATATAAATAAAGTTAGGTTGATTAATTAATGCTATCAAAATATTACTTGGTTCTAAAACTGTTTTAATAAACGCAACGGTATCCTCCTCACTTGCTGCTGAATTAATGCTTGAGACGTGCAGTGAATAAAACTGCAATTTTCCAGAGTGAGAGGTCATTTTAACTGTAGTATTTAAAGAATCTTAAAAAAACTTAACAAATACTTTAAAAAAGTAAACAGTTAACAACTGATTGAGTTGTGGAATTGGTTTCAGGTGCAAAACAAAATAAAGAGTAATCTTGCTCTCCTCTTTGTTTGATTCGATCTTCTGTTCTGTTTACTATGGCCCAGGCTGGGGCGACTCTATAACAAACAAAACGAGCTGCCGCGTAAGCTGAACATTGGCAGGATAGGATATGGATGTACATAGATTTTATGATGAGCCGAGTGCTGTATGAGTAAAGTTTCATTTACGAGGCAGATGTTGCTTGACGACGGTTTTTGTATTAATAAAAACTAGTTACATCTGAAATAATTTTGGAAATAAAGTAATGTCTACCGCGATAATGATTAACGAATTAAAAATTAATCAAAATATTTTTTAGTTTTATTAATAAAGATTTGTTTGTTTTTGAATTATGCTTGTTTGCAGTCTCATCCCTGCGCCATGAGTAAAACCGATTGTAAAAACGAAAAGGTTTTAGACGCTAAACGAAAGCTAGGTGCTGCCATTTTACACGGAATGGGATTTGAAGATTATATGTAGGTTTTGTTTGTAGCTATTGAAGTTATTGTATTTTTACTCTTTCGTGGTACAGGCGTAAGTTTTAAATGTGTCATTTTTTCTTTTTATAATTATAGGGCTCCAATGGTGATGACTGAGGACTACGTTTGCGCAAAAATTGCATTTGAGTTCCAAATTTCGGATCGTAGTGTTCTTAAAGATATTGACTTGGCATTTAAGCAGGTGGAGATGCAAGAGGAGTGTATCCAGCCAAATGCCTGGAATTACTTACAGGTATGTAATATTAAATATAACTTAGGACTACGTTTTAAGATTTAAGCACAGATTTCATTATTATTTTTTACAAAAATTGATTCTGTTTATAGGACATTGCAAAATCCGTTATCGTAAAGTTTAATGGAGTGAATGATGCATACCAGATGAAGTTTGGAACAACAGGAGGCTTTGGTCGTGTATTGAAATGTAAGCATGGATGCAGAACACAATATAGTAGTCTACTTTTGTATTTAAATCATCTCATCTGGTTTCATGCAACCGATGAATAATCGGATATAATTTTAAGTACATTGTTTGATGAATAAAAATATACTTGATGATCAAATGAATAATTTGATTAAAAGTTAAACGTCGCTTATTACTTTAATTACAAAACTCTGGTATGAACTGTGTATATTGAGTGTAAATTGCGTATATTGAATATAAATTGTGTACATTAAAAGTAAAATTTGTATATTGAATATAACCTGTATATTGATTATGAAATACGTATATTGAATATATTAATTTTATGTTAAGTCATCCAATGCAGTCTGATGAGTCATGTGCATATTAAATATAAAGCTGTGTATTAATAAAAAAGGTGCACCCTTAAAAAAAGGGTTACTAATCCGGATTAGAAATAATCCCTTACAGCTATCGCTGACCTATATATGCAAAGTACCTGTTAGTTATGCTTCATATATTATTAGACCTTATTTTTAAATGACCTTTGAATATATTTTAATTAATCAATTTTAAGGTCGATTTAAAAAAATTATTTTAAAACATTTTATTCTCAGAGGTGTATTTTAAAATACAATAAATTCATGGATATTAATTATTAATAATACCATTTCGGATTAGTTTTTAATTAATCACCACGAATGCGGAGAGCCAGCTTCAAGTCTTTTGGCATGATGGTGACCCTCTTGGCGTGGATCGCACAGAGGTTAGTGTCCTCGAACAATCCGACCACGTAGGCCTCAGATGCCTCCTATAGTAAAATAACATTTATTTTATAAAACGTCGTTTGCCTTTCAAACATTTGATATCAATTTGGATTGATGCTACAAATTTTGTAAAAAATAATAAAAGATTTACGTGAAGTGCAGAAAGCGCTCCAGCATTAAAACGGATTTGTTGATGGGGAAAAAGGTCATTAGTGACTTCACGCGCCAAACGCTGAAACGGAAGACACCGGATCAAGAGTTCCGTAGACTTCTGGTACTTTGCGAATTTCACGGAGAGCCACAATTCCCGGACTGAAAAAGTTATAATAAAAAGTTGCAATTTCTGTTTGTTTTAATTATGATACAGTAGAGCAGAAGAATGCAGGATCTTCATTTGTTTACCGGTATCTCTGCCTTGGGGCTCTAACATTAGAAGACGCGCCAGAACGTTTTTCTTTGGTCCCCTTCTTTCGTCCTTTGGCTGCTTTCTCACGGACGGGTGCGGAGGATTTTCCAGCCTTCCCTTGACCCTCTGCCTTCTTCACGTCAATAGCATGCTCTGGAGCTTTTCCTCCAGTTGACTTACGGGCTGTCTGCTTGGTACGAGCCATTTCTGTAAAATCGATCCACAAATTAGCAAACTTTGTAATTAATTCAGAAAATAAAGATAAATAAACTAAATAAATTTTTGAGTTTGTTATAAAATATGTTACATTACATACGATTAAGCACCTTTTTAGAATTAAAAGCAGGTTTAATTACGACTTTGATTTGATTAACAAAGAGAGACGCGATGAGATTAGATCTGATCAGCTACACTTCCAACAATGGAATGAAGCTCTCACAAGTCTCAGAAAAGAATGAGCAAGTAGCTGCCGTTCTTGTTTAGACATGATTTAGATTTCCCGGAACAAGAATTGAAACAAAAATCGGGGCAGGTTGAGAAAAATATGTACATGATAATGGACTATGTAAAAGAATTTTCCATATGCGAGATGCAAAAATTTGTCACAGAGTTACTATAAGAAATCGTCGTTGAGCAAATAGATGAATGGGTTAAATAACGAGACTATTTTTAAAATCATGGTTCATTTTTCAAGTGATACTAATTGCTGAGCAAATTGTTTTCATGACAGTTTTAGACATGATTTAGATTTCCCGGAACAAGAATTGAAACAAAAATCGGGGCAGGATGAGAAAAATATGTACATGATAACGCACTATGGAAAAGAATTTTCCATATGCGAGATGCAAAAATTTGTCACAGAGTTACTATAAGAAATCGTCGTTGAGCAAATAGATGAATGGGTTAAATAGCGAGACTATTTTTAAAATCACGGTTCATTTTTCAAGTGATACTAATTGCTGAGCAAATTGTTTTCATGACAGTTTAGAAAATTGATATATGGATGCGATCTAACAAACGTGTGACTTAATTCCTAGATAATTGTGTTCGCACAATGGGCATTGTTTAAAATATGCGGCAAAAATTGCCTCTGAATTGAACAATATACATGACTTAATGTATGAACTGTTTAAGTTGAGTAATGAGGCAATGGTCGTCAATAAGTTGAGATTATTTAATTGGGAATATGCAAATAAAGGTTTTTGATCAAAGATTTCATTACAGTTCTTGTTCATTTCAAATATGTATAAATGTTCTTATAATTTGGCGAAACAACAAAACGAAACTAAATTGTAAATAAAGTAGGTAAACGAGAATATTATATAACAAGTTCATTAGTGATACATTTGGTAAGTTTCATTTCATGATTTTTATACGCAGTATATTAAGAAAGTAAAGACGGATCAATCTTAAAAAAGTGCATCATCCAAAACGGTAGTTCGATTAGAGAATGCATGCAGATTGAGATCCGTTTCGAATTGTTCATAGTGGTGCAAAAGCAGGAAATAATTTTCCGGAATGATAACTGGATCGGAACAAACTCTTTGCGGTTTGACAGCACCGTGTTTTTCTCTCTTCTTTCTGTAGTACCAAAATTTCTGTTCCTCGTTGTAAATCTCTTCGTAAACCTCCCATTCACCATTTGAATTTTTTTGCCAAAACGTGGGTCGTCTGACATCATCGCAAAGTTCTTGGAAATTATAAACAAATTTCCAATATGGCAAACAAAAGTTCATCGCAGCGGCCACGGTGAATCCAACATTTAAACCCTACATCCAAAACACAGTATATTCAATATATAATTTCAAATTATATTGAATATATGTTAATGTTAAAATATATATATCATACCATGTAAACAGCACCACAGTCCAAAATCATGCTCTCGCCTTGGTTCTGAATCGTAAACGTAACTTCAAACCTTTTCGGGATTTTCTCGGGGTTGCTGAAAATGTGTCTTGTGTTGCAAAATGTTTTTACATGCTAACGTTTTTTCCTTTTTGAGCTGTTTATTGACCCAAATCTTGAATTTTGCATAGTGGCGCTTGGGAATAACAAACCAAATTTTGATCCCAGTAATTAGCGTCACTAGAGTAAACAAATTACTGTCTCCGGTTTCGGTCTGTAAGCGAATGCAATACTTGCAAATTATTTTGAATCGTTGTTAAATCTTAACCCAAATTAAAATACTGTATGTTATACCTGAAAGAAACTGTCCCCTATTCCAATGAAAAATAGAAATGTATTCACACCATCTGAAAAAATATATAAATTAACTCATCTTAAAATCTATATTGAATATACACTTTGAATGTAGTTATGAATGAGTATGCTTACCAAGATTGACAAAGTCCATAACTCTGGGCAGTGGATTTGCAGAGTCTTTCAGCATTGCTTTTAATATGTGACTGTTTTCATAAAGTAGGAGATCCGTTTGAATGATGCCGAAGGTAGCATTTGTTTTGCTCAAGTTTGATACCACGATTTAGGTCATCAAAAGTTGACAATTGCACCAAGCTTTTGAAGCAAGAATTTGACATTTCCAAATTTTCCCTATATCATAAATATCTACAATTATATTCAATATACATATAGCAAAAAGCGTAATGCACGATATACTTACTGAAACTTGTTTCGGTTGTAATTTTTGGCCTGCATAATACTTAATTTTCTCGGAGCGCCGTCGTAGAGATGAAACAGTTGGGTTTCCGGAATTGGAATTAAGACTTGAGGTGTGAAATCAAGTACGAGGTTTTCATAATCCGCATTAACTTTGGGAAGTGCATTCCGGAACTTGTCACAATCCATTGATAATTTGATGGCTCCATATTTGTCCAAATGTTCATAATGATGTTTTGCAAAAGTAATTGGGGAGGTCATTTCCTCTAGTTTTACGTAAAAGGAAGGTGCTTGGTTCATTTGCTTCTTTAAGATTTTGATTGTTGCTGCGTTAAGGTTTGTAGCTCGTTGCTTCACTTTCACCTGATCTTGCAAAAGTTGGATATGACCATTATATGACTAACAGAAAGAAACCAAATAAACAAATAAGAATAAGATGATGAAATGATTATTAATTTTAAACTGCACCAATATCTTTACACATTTTACAAATATAAAAAAAGCGCTATAAAATCTTTAAAAAACTACATACCCATTTATAAAGCAGGTCCTTGTTTTCGCGGATTGTGACAATTCGCAACTTTGAGAGTTGATGCCAGTGGGTAATAGGTAGCGGGAATTTTCCGGGCTGCACTCGTGAGTGAGCGTAGTAAATGTATAATTGATCGACGAATATTCCCACAAACAACCATTTGGATTCGGGCGGCTTTTCAATGTTGGCATCTGACATTGACACCAAATGAGGAAATTCATTTTCTTCGTTATGCAGATTTTTCCTGTACATGTACAAATTGACCCCAAGATATCCGAGAACTTTAGTAAGGATCATAATTATTTTCGTAGTATAGTTAACATTGCATAACCAGTCACTTAAGCCTTTCACTTCCACACTTTCATCATTCACAAGCAATTTTAACCCACACAAAAATAACTCGTTAGCTCGATCTTTAGTGTCAAAAAGGAGCAATGACAACTCATCAAAAATGTCCACTGCTTTTGTATTTGACAGCAAAGCAAACTTTGAAGCGACTTCGAAAGTGGTGATGCAGTTTTGAAAACAAAGGACGTGATCCTTTTTAAGTCCTCTTTCATCACTGATATGCCTGACACTTGCACGTCCCGTGTCAACTTGAACATCTTTAAAAGTGTCAAGGTCGATGTCTTTTAACCAACTTCCTATTAATTCACCAGGCTTGGACTTCCACTCTGCAACTCCATTAAACTTGACAAGTTTTAAGTCAGGATCATTGTCGTCGGCTGACCATTTTACAACAAAATCACTGAAGATTTTGACTCGATTTTTAAAATCAAACCGACTTATCAATGGCCTGCGAAAATCTACTAAACTCATTTTAATGGAAATTTTTAAAAATCTTGAAAATTAAGTCAAATCGATACTAAGATGCCACAAATAAAATCGAGCGACGTGCGCTGTTTCCCTCTAAAAGAAAGACTGAGAGCAAATGAGTGAGAGCCGCACCATCTCAAAGCAGAAAGAGTAACGAAAAAATACGTTTGTGCATGCCTTTGTTATTTTCTCTGTTGCTATAAAAGAAACATTATGAGCATGCTGGGCTGAATATAGCTTATGTTATAAGAGTAATGCATTACTAGGATTACTGTGTGTGAGGCCACTGCTTTGTCACTTCAGTGACGTCACAATATGATACAGTAACGCGTTCTCACCTGATGACTCTAGCTCGCGCGGTTTTTCATCGAGAAACCTACAGAAAGCAAACAACTAAAATTGTTTCGTTTTTTTTTTAATTTCGTTTTTATTGTCACGATTCGTAATTGAAATTATTCAAAATGTCTCTCCCAGATGAGTGCGTGTCTAAGCCTGATGAAAATAATTCACAAATATCAACACAGGTAAGTTTGTAAGTTTTAAGTGTTTAATTTATTTTATGCAATATTTATAATTTATTAAATGTAAAAGTTAGTTAAAGGTGATTTATGTATTTTATGTGTATTATTTTATGTTAGGAAATTGGAGAAGTAAATTCCTCGGAGTTGCAAGACATTTGCAATAACGATGGCGTTCTCGACGAGGAATACGTGACCAAATTATTTAATGAGCTTGGTCCGCAAGACAAATTAATCGACTGTTTCCGGCAGACAAGTCCCAACTTAATTACATATAGTGAAATTAAAGCTATCTTTGAAAACAACGCTCCATTTACTGAGCACGAGTGTCATGGTGTTTCAGTGTCCAGTGCAATTGAAAGTGAAAGTGGTGAAAGCTTAAACACAGAGGAAATTACTGAACAACACTGCGAAAAAACTGCCTCTGATATTCCTTCTCTTGAACCTGGAAACTATATGTTAATTTATCCAAACAATACTTTAGTCACTTTCGCAGTTCCTTCCAAAATGACATTCTCATCGGCTCTTCAATCCTTGTCATCGTTATCATCATCATCATCATCAACAACAACAACTACAGAAGCAGTCGAAACTTTCACTGTTCAAAACGATACCTTTCACTTGATGATGCAAGAAATAAAAAGAAAGTCGCTGTTTTTGAAAATGGTTGAGAAGCACCACTCTGAACAGAGTCCATTTATATTTGACCTGGAAATAAAGAGAAAAGTCGTCAATCCACTATTTTCAAGAATCTCAAAGTTTATTCTTTCTCTCTGGGATCTGGTTTGTACCAAAGAAGCTCTTGAGCACGACCATGAAGCATTTGATTTAGTATATTCGGTAAAAAATTAGTTTATTTTAGTTTACAATAAGATATATCTTTAATCTGAAAATTCATACACTGCGTAATGTTTTTACATGCAAATTTTCTTTTTACAGTTTCTACATTTTGGATATGTCGATGTGATTGATGGCGCTGGATTTGCTGATGATTTGCAAACCATTTTGTCGTCTGCTTCTTTTCCACCTTACATAAAAGGTCTATTTGCAATTCAAACTATCAAAAACCTATCAATAAAGGTTTTCATCGCCTTCTTAGAAAAGACTAGTTTGGTGGATTATGGCAGATATCAAAAATTTGTTCGTGGAATTTGTGTAATCTTCATCATAAAGTAAGTATATAGTTTTAATTGCTGCAACTATTATTTTCATTTTCTTGTAGTTTTTACTCGTATTTACAATCTCTGAAATTTTTATTTTGTAGTCGGTCCTTAGTGAGCAATTTAAGTCAAATTCCACTCCCAGTTGATATGAGAAAGTTTATTGGTCGGCTGTTAAGAAGTGGAAACCCTAAAAGTGAGAATAAGTCGGAAGATGACCTGTTTGCTGGAGTCAAGAACGTGCTTCACCTAATCAACTTTGTGTGCGAAGATTTGCAAGAGGCACAGCTTAAATCGTCTGATAAAGAATTAGTCTTTCAATTGACTGTCAATCCATACAAAATGCAAGCATTGATTATGAGCTTGCTTAGTAAGCCAAACAAATGCTGTGTTTTGACAGACATTTTAAGCGATGTATTCAAATTCGGTCTGATGCAAGATGCTGCCATTCCATGTCTATCAACTGATGGATCAAATGAAAAATTCAATGTCTGCAAGCAAGTTTGGAAAGTTTTCTCTCGCGATTGGAAGCATTTTGTGAATTTGGATAGTGGAGCACTTTTGACGCCGGCTTATGAGTTCATTTATCAGGTTTTAAAAAACACACACACATATATATACATATATTGAATATACTTATACAAAATGGCTAGGCAATATATTCAAAATATTTGTTAGTTAGTGCCACGTTAACATATGTTTTATATATACGAACTTATGTTTGCTTGAAAATTGGGGACAAATCTTGAACTTGAGTTTCTTTGTATCGGCTTGAATATGTTGTCTAGCCATTTTGTTAATTGGAAAAGTATATGATATAAAATAATTAACAGAAGCCTTGGTTTACTTTTTATAGAAAATGTTAGATGTTAGCTTTTACATCAACTTACCAGAGGAAGACTTGATTCCTGACATTTTGACAATTCTTGATTTGTGGAGGCTGGACGCCAAACTTGAAATATTGGGTGATACTATCGAATTGGAAGAGATTGAGTCTTTGTTTCCTACACAGTACCAGAGGATGATACCATTTCTACTCAACAACACTGTAAATTTAGGAAATGACTACGGATCATTTTTTGTGTAAGTGAAATGTCTTACTGCATTCAATATACTTTGTCGTATTTCTTAAATAAAAATATTGAAATGGATTGTTTTGGTTTTTCTAGCCACTCGGAATGGTTGATCCCAGAAATTGTTTGCAGTTTAAATGAGGAGACTCTAAGACACTTGTTAGATAACGACTATTTACAGTGTGCGGATGAAAGGATTGTTGCTGACTTATGCCACAAGTAAGATATTAAAACCAAATTGACAATACCTAAATGTCTATATTCAATATACATTACCTTTTCTACTATAATCATTATAGATGGGCCCTGAAACAATGCAACCACAATGGACTGAGTGAAGGGGAAAACTTTTCTCGTATCAAACACGTGATTAGATTTCCAAGAATCAACGTCTACGTTTTAAGGAACAGTGTTCAATCAGTGAAACTGTTATCTACAGACGAACTGGAAGGCATTATTCTCAAAGGGGTATTAGGCGACGCCAGGTAAGTTAAGCTTTGCATTAGATTTGGAAATAATCTAAAGAAAGAAAATAATGTATGTTTTTAATCTATTTATGCTTTTTTGATTTTTTCACAGTATCAGGGAATGCTTGTTCAGCGATGAACCTCGTAAATCTTTACCTGTTGTTTAAAATAATGAAATACCATTGTATATTTATATTCAATATAAGTGCATTTGTCAATTAACTTGTTCATACATTTTGAAAAAATAATAAAATCAGACTCATTTATTTACTGAAATCTTCAAACAATTTAGTTTTCAATTGGTATTTATTATTGTACACTTTTAATTCATGAAAAACTGCAAATTAATATTCATTTATCTTTTACATTATAATTACAGGAGAAGACATTGATTCTCTTAATTCATTACATTAATCTATATTGAATATACCACTCATCATAAAGTTTATTTGATTGTAAAAGTTCAGTAATGGTAAATTTTATTCCTAATCAATATTTGAAGAGCTGTGGGAACCCAAAATAAACAAGTTAAACCAATGCACTGTGTAGGCAATGTTGCTTATTGTTACGTTAACAACTATAAAGAACAATTTTGAAAATTTAAGTTTTGAAAATTGGAGATGTGGAAAATTAGAGAAAGTTTTAAATCAACCTGACTACTGCTCGGTGGTCGAAACATACTACTTATTTACTCATATAAAGTCTTATCTACTTTAGGATCAAAAATGACATGCTTTGTTCTATTTTTCATGACGTACTTTCTTTTTTCCTTATTACTAGATTTGTGAGCTTGGCCAAAGTGGGCACATTCTTGTCTTGCATCATTAAACAAATGTAAGCATTTTTCTGGCTCTGGTTTAGTGAAATTACGACAATGCAACATTATCTTTCCCTCGTGCTCACAAGGTAGTCGATCAACAGGTTGCATTCTCTTGGTTTTTGTTTCTTTCTCTTCTTTCTTCTTTTCTTCAACAGTGAGTTTCCTTTTGTTAGCAGATGCAGATGAGCCTGGTGTACATTGTGACTGCTGAGTGAACACCACATCTGGTACCTCGAGACTGTGTACATGAGAGTTGCTGCTGCTGCTGATGTTTGTTTCATCTTCAGTGTCAAGTAAGTCTGATGAATGAGTTCGTCCTTCCCGTGGTAAAGTCATTGAGATCAATGATGGACAAACCGCAAATCGGTCGTCCAGAACTGTGGTACGATTTGCAAACTTCATTAGATTGAAGTCTGTCTCAAATTGTTCGTAGAAATGAATGAGTAGGATGAAATTCTCAGGTGTTAAAACTGGCGTTACACAGATACGGTCTTTTTCTTCTCCTTTGTCAGCATTTTCTTTTTCTCTAGTAGGACTGTCTTGTTTCACCATAGGAAGCTGCACATCATCACAAAGTTCCTGGAAATTGTATATGAAAGTCCAGTACTCGAGCGAAAAATTGATTGCTGCCGCGACCGTGTATCCAATATTGAATCCCTATATTCAATATAAAAGTATGAAACAGGTAAGGTAAGGTAAGTTTTTTTTCTTTTCATTTTAAC
Organism: Cyphoderus albinus; assembly: GCA_021029165.1. Classification (NCBI taxonomy): domain Eukaryota; kingdom Metazoa; phylum Arthropoda; class Collembola; order Entomobryomorpha; family Paronellidae; genus Cyphoderus; species Cyphoderus albinus. The sequence continues at coordinate 8,844 of VYYJ01002173.1, read as the reverse complement.
ATATTTTTCAGGTAATTTTTTTAATAAAATGTATATAACGAATGAATACTAACCCAGTGAATAGCTCCGCAATCCAGAACCATTATTTCTCCAGCTGTCTGAACCGAGAAAGTAACTCCAAATTTTTTAGGAATGTGCTCTGGCTTTGGAAACAAATCTTTATGTTGCAAAAGATTAACACAAGGATCCACACCTTCAGGTAACCACTTGCCGAACTCATCTCTTAGCCATCGTTTGAATTCTTCGTAATGGCAATTTGGAATTGTCAACCAAATTTTGTTGCCAGCGAGTAATATATTTAAGCTTGGCAAGTTGTGGTCTTCTGAATGAACCTATGAATTATATTTCAATGAAAATGATTAAGTATGATTTGATTTATATTCAATATAGCATGATGGGTTAAATTGAAAATAGAGTGTATATTCAATATACGTAATTTAAATTGTTACCTGAAAGCCAGAATCTCCAACTGCGACGTAGTAATAAACTGTGTTTATTCCACCTTTAATAATAGATAAGTTTTTTTTTAGAAAACTGGTTCATAAAAATGTATTTTTTTACTTTCCTCTTTACTTAAATATGAATGATGAGAAATGGAAATTTACCTATTTCCACAAAGTCCAGGACTTGATTCAGGTCATTCGGCAGGTCCTCAATCCATTTGTCAACCACTGTGAAGTTTTCGTAAATTTCCTGCGTTGTGCCATGATGATAAAAGTATCCGGGATTACTTGTATCAAGTGAATTCTCTGATGACAATTTCAACATTTCATGAAAGGTCCCTTTCATGCTTGGATTTTCCCTGAAAGGTAAGGCATAAGATAAGGTTTAATTATTAAGTTTTTTTATTTCAGGTTTTTAAAGGTTTTCTATTGCATGTTTTTTAACAGGTGTTTGTATTTAAGGTTTTTAAAGGTTTTTTTATTGCAGGTTGTTTAAAGGTTTTTAGGTATTTTAGTTTTTTTTAATGTTTTTGTGTGTTTTAGGTTTTTAAAGGTTTTTAGGTATTTTAGGTTTTTAAAATTTTTTAAAGGTTTTTAAGTTGTTTCAATTTTGAGTATAGACACACTTACTTGAAAGTTTGCAAGTTTTTTGCAAGGGCTTCCTCTAAAGTCATTTTTACAGGAACAGCGTCATGGACAAGTTTATACAAATCACAGCCCTCCTTTTCGACAAAGTACTGTCTCGTAAAATCCAGCTCTAGACTTGCATGGTTATCCTTCACCTGAGGCATGACGTGTCGGAACTTTTTCAAGTCGAGACTTAGTTTGATGGCTCCGTACTCATGCAATGTGCGATAATTGGCTTTGATCACTTCCCAGGGAGAGTAAACTTGTTTGGGTGTAACTTCAAAGCTTACTACGAGGCTCATATCACGTCCAAAGACAGTAGCAAGTTGGGCGTCATTCTTTTGTGTCCATACTCCATTTTCTTTCATCTTGTTTTTAATTAGGTTTATTCGCCCGGTGTATGACTATGGAAATTCCAGCAAGAAATAAGAAATGTTTGGGTTAGTGTATATTTATATTAAATATAATGAAATACATCGCTTTGCTTCATATTGAATATAATGAAATGGCTACATTTGTTTTATATTAAATATAACGAAATGCATAGTTTGGCTTTATATTGAATATAATGATGAACTGAAAAAATGAAAAACTCACCAAGTCCAATAAGACGTTTGTGTTGATGTTGGCGGCATCGGTGACAAGAGAAAGATTTTGAAGAAAGACGCGATGAGAAAGAGCCAAAGGAAATTCTGAGCCAACAGGTAAGTCTTTTTGAGAGTAATAAAGATAAACTTGGTTGTTGAAATGACCAATAAACACCCATTTCATAGGTCTATACAACCCATTTTCTCCCTCGTTCCTTTGAGAGTATAACGCCAGGATTGGCGTCGCGTCGAAAACGTCTGCTTGCATTTGAAAAGAGTTTATGTGCTGATACACATATAGGTTTATGCTAAACCGTGCCAGGAGCTTCACAAGGATCATCACAACAACCTGATTGTATTGAAAAGTTTTAATACAATCGAGCACTAATTGATTGGTAGTTACTTCGTCCAAAAACAATTCTCGGATTCCAATGCCAAACAATTTCTCAGCTTTGCCGTTATTTCCAAAACAAAGGAAAGAGAGTTGATCAAAAATATCTGCGGCATCCTTGTGACAAAGCAAGCTGAATTTCGTGGCCACTTCTTTGGTGCAGATAGCATTTTGATGACAAAAAACATATTCTTCTTTTATGTCATTCGCATCAGAAACAGTGTTAATTGTCGCACGATCAGTTTCAAGAGTTTCAAACTCCGTCACAATGTCACTTGAGTAACTGCTAAGCCACTGATGAAACAGCTGACGAACATTACTAAAATCTTTTGATTCGTCACTGATTAAAAATTCACCACTAGTATATTCTATGCCCTCAGACAAATTACACAAAATCTGGAATCGATTTTCAAAATCTTTTCGGTTTAACACTGGTGACGAAAAGTTGGCCATTTTAATTGTCAAATGATCACTGATTAATTAAGTAAACGTTAATATTTTAAAAATTCTTGATAAACACACTTAATTGAAGTTAATTTTAGGAAACTTTTAATTTTTTCTAGCACTTTTCAGGTTAACAGCACCATCATCAGCTTTCGACTCCAAAATCTTTGACGAAAAGAACTCAAGTAAGTATATTCAATACGACAGCTTTCGTTTCTGATTGCCGATGATTTAACTAAAGTGCCATGCATGAAGAAGGATTCGTTCGTTGTTTACTTTATTCTCGTTTGCTAGGGCTATACCTGTCCATGTATGTGAGCATGACTGTGGAGGTGTGAAGCAAGTGCTGGTCTATACATAGCAGTGTATTAATAGACTCGCTCAGCAGCGTAGCTCTCCATAGGAGATGCACTAACTTAGCTACGCTGCTGAGCGAGTCTATCAATACACTGCTATGTATAGACCGGCACTCGCTCCACAGTTATGCTCACACATGGATAGGTATTGCGCCAGCAAACGAGAATTAAGCAAACAACGAACGAATCCTTCTTCATGCATTCACACATGCTTTTGAGCAGCTACGGAGCGGCTGTTTGCAGTGTGTTCTGTGTGCGTTGTGTAGTGGTCAGTCTTCAGTTGCAACTCAACATTCATTCATTGTGTTTGTGCTGAAACGATTATTCGTGAAAAAGTGTTTGCAGTGAAAACAACCAACAATCTTTCTCAAGAATCTTTTAACTATTTAATTTAATATTTTATTATTACCTAACAGTTAATTAATAATTATAAAGTGGTGAAAAGTGAATTTAGTTAGTTAATTTAAATTAACGTGGTGAATTAAAGAATTAAAAATGAGTGATTCGGCAAATCAATCACTAGCTATTAGTGTCAGTGCCACACCGCCATCGGCACCTGTTGCCGTACCAGTGACCACACCAAGAAAAAAATCATCCCAACCCCTATTTACTGTCATCCATGCTCCAGCTTTTGACGAGCAAACAAAAGCACAAAGTGAAACTGAGCCAGGAACAGATGCAGCTGGTCTAACGGTTGATCCACCACGTCCGAGAAGTGCCTCATCGTCAGTTGTCTCCGAATCCGACAAGGATGATCACCGGGAAAGTTCCGCTACTAAAAAGAAAAAATCCGTCAAACCTAAAACTACGAAATCACCTGCAAATAAAAGAGGAAGAAAGGCGCCACTTACCAAGGAATTTATTAGTGATAAGGATGACGATGACTCTGATTATGAGGTTTCACGTGTTGCTGAAATTCAAAGACAGAGCAAAGGAACTATTTCCGAGGGTGAGCAACCAAAGTGCTCCAGAAACGTGTCATCTGTAGCGCGACCACGACGAACCAATAAGCCTGTAAATTATAGACTATCTGAAATCTCAGATGATTCAGATGAAACTCAGCCCAAAAAGAAAAAGTCAAAGGTTGACAACCCTACGCGAGCCACAAGAAATTCCAGGAAAGGACAATTCACCGAACCTCTCGCCACCCCTAACGAAGAGGATACAGCCTCGTGCCATGAGAATAAAGATGATGATGATGATGATGATAATAATAATGAAAAAGTAGTTCAACACGAGTCAGTGCCTGCCCAGAATCAAGATGTTGAAGTGGTTGAGATTGAAGACTCTGACGAAGATCAGCTTGCCATTGATGAATCAGGCACTTCCAATGACAAGGATCAAATTGAAGAGGATGGTGACCACTGCTCTGGACAAGATGCAAACTCGGCATTTCCTGAACCAAATGAGCTAATTCAAGTATCCCAAAGTGAAGTGGAATTAGCTAATGAAAATGAAATCATTCACGTCCCATCAAATGAAAATAACCTAGAGCAGAATTACGAAGATTCTCAAAATCAAGAGGTCAGATTAGATGCCCCTCTTGTTGCAGATGCGCCGAATGTTGTCCAAAATCTTCAGTCGTCCCTAGAAAATGAAAATTTGTTCATCAGAATCTCATCTCCAACATCTCAAGATGACAGCTCTTCCCAATTCAAAAGGAAATCCTTGTTTCTTAAAATGATGGAAACCTCCCAAAAAGAGAACGACTTTCACGTGTTTGACATTCCAATCAAAAGAAATATCAAAAATCCTGAATACAAACGCCTTTCTTCAATCACGCTGAAAATTTGGGATTTGAAGCCAATGAAAGAAGAATTGGAATTATTCGCTGACCACGAGTACTACGATTATCTGTTTCAGGTATGTTCGTTATAATCAATTTATTAAACTTTTTTAGCTTTACCATATTCATAAAAACCTATATAAGCAGCCTATATATTCAATATACAGTTTTCCTAAAAACAATTCAACTACTCATATATTCCGTATACACTCTGATTCCCTCAACATTTTATTTAATATTCCCTGTCATTTCCTAGAAAAACTTACCTTTTTTATTGAATATACCTTTTGATTACCTGAAAAAACAAATGACTTGCATTTATATTCAATATACCTGAAAAACAATTGACTTACCTTTATATTCAATATACCTGAAAATCAATTGACATACCTTTATATTCAATATAATCCGGATTAACCCATTGACCCATTTAGCTTACCTTTATATTCAATATAATCCCGATTAACCCATTGACCCATTTAAACTGACCTATTAAATCAATTGACATACCTTTATATTCAATATAATCCGGATTAACCCATTGACACATTTAGCTTACCTTTATATTCAATATAATCCCGATTAACCCATTGACCCATTTAAACTGACCTATATTCAATATAATCCGGATTAACCCATTGACACATTTAGCTTACCTTTATATTCAATATAATCCGGATTAACCCATCGACCCATTTATTTGACCTATATTCAATATAAACTCACCTGGGCATTTGCATATATAAATAATGAATGATAAACAAATCATTTACTATGATTTCAGTTCCTTCATTTTGGAATGACAGACATCAAAGACGGCAAAAAACTCACACAAGTTTTAAGCTACCTCTTGCTTAACCAAATCTGCAAACCGTACATTAGCGCACTCTTTGCCATCCAGACCCTGCAAAATCTCTCTGTCGACGTTTTCAAGTCATTTCTCGACCACATTGACAATGTCGATTTCAAAGAATACTACCAGTTCATCAGAGGATTGTGCCTAGTATACATATTAAAGTAAGATATTTTGCCTAACCTAAAGTTTGTTTTTTAAAAATCATTTTGATATTTTAATTACTTATACTGGTTTATACCTACTTACATTATTACTTACCTTGCAGTAACTCTGATCCATCATCACTTTTGTCCGCAAAAACTCCGAAAAATATCAAGGCTTGTGTTAAACGCTTATCTGGAGATTCAGTGTCCTACGATGAAATTAGCGATAATTTGTTCAAAGGGGCCAAAAGTTTGGATACAATCAAGGATTTCATCAACATGGATTTGAAACAAAAGTATCTGAAAGCTGAAGAAAACCTTTTCATACTGAAAAGCTCCAGCTATCCTTACATGTACCAGTTTCACGTCCTCAGTCTACTGTATTCAAATCCAAAGCAAAACACATTGCTTCTGCTTCTGAAAGATGTTTTTGACTACAAGTCATTCGTCAACTTCTCCATAAAAACTCAAATTCCAAATGGCGAAAAAGAAAAAACTAAGATTTGGAAAAAAATCTTCATGTTGTTCTCAAACAGCAAGCAAGAAATTTTGGAAAACAAAGAATTTACCTGGACATGTAATCAAAGTTTGAACAGAGCTTGCGAATTTTTGTACAAGGTATGTAATTACATAATTTTCTACTAAATCTCTAAAATATATGCAAATCATTTAAATGAAAGTGATTATGTTTAACAGAAAATGCTTGATTACTCATCTTATGATCAATTACCTCCTTCTGAGATTATTGACTCCGTACTTTTTCTATGCGACTCCTTCAAACTTCGTGATGCCAGGCAATTACTGGCTAATGGACTGGACACCGAACAAATACTTATCAAGTATTCTTCACAGCTGGAGTTGGTGGTGCCATTTTTCATGAATAGTGGCCAAGACGCAATAGAGGAATCATCCAATCTATTCATAAGGCAAATATATTTTTGTTTTTAAAAAACTAACTAATTTAACCATTTTCAATATACAACAACATGGCACTTTTATTTGAACAGTGTTTTCATTCTTAATTTGCTTGTTACTTATATAGAAACTCTAAAGAATGGTTCACCAAAGAGATAGTTTGCAGACTTTCCGAGGAGATTCTCAGCGCTATTCTACAATCTGACAACCTTTATGCGGAGGATGAGTTGAATGTTGCCGTCTTATGCTTAGAGTATGAATATTTTGAATATAATTCCATTACTTTAAATGAGTATATTGAATATAATAACAAATATCTTTCATTGCAATGTATATTTAAAGATGGGCGAAAGCACAAAGTGAAAGCAAACAGGAAAACATCCAAGCCCATTTCAACAAGGTCAAACACTTTATCAGATTCCCTCTGATAAATGTGTACACTTTTAAGGAAAAGTTTGTTCCATTTGGACTCCTGGATATGATCACAGAAGTTTCACCAATCATCCTTGCAAGCGTAATCGAGACGTAAGTACTTTCTTTTTTGTTCTCTCTCTCTTTCTTTATATTAAATATAATCTATTGGATCGACTGTTTTGAACAATATTGTTTCATTTCATGTTTTCATTAGTACTAATTGCCCGTTTTCATCTAAACGAAGGACGTTTACAAAGGACCATAAGCAGGTTTAAGATGTGGGTGTTTATGGTGAGCAGGTTGTTAAAGTCAGGAAAAAAATACAAAAATTATATAACCTAAATTTATACATTTTTCTCAAGTTCAATTTTCCATTCGTTTCCTACAATAAAATAATTTAAGCAGTTCCTTTGTTAAACATGATGCATCATTAATTAAAATTTACATTGAAAAAATTTATTTATATTGAATTTATAAATAATAAAATACTCAAAGTCAATTATATATATCTTTTGTTTTATTAATAATGAATTTGTTATTTCAATAGTTTTATTATAAAATAATTGATCGTAATATTTACATTGCTTTGTTTCATAATAATTTTGATCGATTATACCAATTAAAATATCATATTTGCATTTATATTAAATATACATTCCAATTAAAATCAAGATCATTCCCATATTCCAATTCCATGTGAGCCCAGTTACTTTTTCTTGGATTTCGGCTTGGACTTTTTTGAAGAAGTTTGTTTGGATGGAGTGCTAGGTCCTGCAGAGGCACCAACAGCTGCTGGAGGTGTATCGATGGCAAACGGATTTTCTGCAATCTTGCTTTTTTTAGAAATTTGCGGTTTCTGCGCAGTAGTAGGTTTCATCGACTGTAACATTGATATCAATGATGCGACATCTGATCCCAAAGATGCTACAAGTGGTTCGCACTGACTCCATTTTGGCTGATGCTCGTTATCGTTACTTACCACGCCCTCAAAATGCTTGACGAGAGCACAAGAGTCTCGGTTTACCCCAACGTGTAATCGCAAAGGTGTCTGGTTGAATACGGATTTTTCGTAGAAAGTAGTTGGTACAAGTTGATCATTGGAAGTCAAAGGAGGGAGGTGTTGTCCACCAATGCCGCCAACTTTGTTGATGTCATTTACAGCCGAGTTTAAAATTCTTAGTTTTTGTACTTTTGGTGCACCTTCCTCGGCTTCAAAGAAATTTTTCGCCTTTTTGTATAAAGTTTTTGGCATTGAAATATTCTGTACTAAATATCCGTAAGCTGTCTTTCCTGACAACATTTGTTCATCTCCTGGTAAGTTCCCAATGTCATTTCTCTCCAATACAGATCGAGAATCTTCAAATCTGCCAAGTGCATGGCACAGGGTCGGGCAGGATGTTTCAATACAAAGCGACTGAGAATCCAACACCAAAGACAGGTGCTGGTGATGGCCAATTCTTTTCAACTCTCGGTCTCTTTTGTTTCCGTACAAAAATTGATTTGTCATTATTATATCTATGTAACGAACATACATATCGACTCCCATCTGACACATTTCCAATCCAATTTCCTTTGTCCAGTTTGAAAAATTTGCAATCAATTCTTGAATTTGCTGACGAAAATTCCTATTCTCTGTCTGACAAAAACGGAATCCATTCAGCCATCCGATATTCTCCATGACATGACGGAAGCAGAAAGCTGTCACCTCATCCTAATTTTAAAAAACAAATTGAATATATTTTTTACATTTTATGTAAATTATCATAAGTATATGCTTCTATATATTGAATATCTTATTTATAAATTTTACATTTTCAATTGAAAATATTGCGGTATAGACTCCATGGAAAGGCACAGTAGGGGCAAATTCGTTCACTTGTCT
>VYYJ01002172.1:0-23395 GCA_021029165.1 Cyphoderus albinus | reverse complement strand
AGGAAGTGAAGGTGACGTTACGATGAAATGAAAATGACGTCATGGTTAACTCTAATGGCGTCATTTTATCTTACTGCGTCTGTCATGGCAGCGAAAACAGGAGTATAATTGAGGCTTAAGAAAAGAATTTATCTATTCATTGTCTAATCGGAACTATGCGACTATCGTAACATCTTACGCATTAGTGTGCACAAGAGAGACAAAGTGAAAGATGGCTTTTTTGTATTTGCTATGTGCCGCCGTGGAGGTAGCCAATTCAACAACGTTATTTTCTTCAAAACTGCTCCATAAAGAGAAAGGAAGCTGAGCAGACTTGGTGGAATGACTCCTGACAAGATTTATGTCTCACAATTTTCCCCGAAATTTCCCTACCAATTTTCTTGTTCTTTCCGCAATAATAATGAGGATGATGCAATGAAATTTACTACTATTTTGATAGAACGTATAAGTTGTGCGGGCTGAAGAGAGCAAAGTGAAATTACTTGTGTGGGCACATACCTATTAAGCCGGAAGTTCTCCAACCACCCCTGCATTCATAGTTACACGACGTGTGAGCAAATAATCAAGGTGCATAATGGCTCGTCTGCTAGATTCAGTAGTCAGTGTTAGACTAGACTTGACTACATGGCAGTCGTATTTTTAACCAAGAAGCAAATTATTCTACTCGAAATGATTTATGAGCAGTGTGTTTAAATTTATCACCTTGTTTGATATTCTCTGGTAGAACGTGAAATGAGAAGTAGAAAATGACTTTATAGGCGCCACTTTCCTTACTTGTAATATCTTTTTCCTTCCTACTTCAGAAACATCATTTTTTCGAGTAAACCTGAACGGCAAGCCTGTCCATCTCTACAGATTTTTAGTATTTTAAGTGATGTGTTTTTCCGTTTAGTTTTGACTGTAAAGCAAGCACGATTATTATTACTGTATGATGGCAAGCTGTAACGTGCGGGTTGCAACCATTACACGTTATTTGCAATAAAACTCACGCACCGTCAAGTCCATGGAACATTCAATAGTGACAGCGAAGGAACCAGAACGTAACATCGTCGGCTCCAGATATTAGCATATTATGCATCCCATGCAAAGCAAGGAAAAGCGGTTGCGTTCCCACACGTAGCGCTGCAAAGAGAAGATGCTCCTCTTCTTTATTTTTATTTTTCCTCCTTTCCATTTCCCCTTCCTTTTTCTCGCAAGTTTCTTTCTGTCTGCCCAGGGAATAAAAAGACGTAAAAATGATTTGCATCGGTGATATAATTCGGTGACGGCTCCCCAGCGGACACTCAATGTGGTCCATTATTGTCACACACACGCACACTCCGAAAAAACAAACAGGAAAATGAAGCGAACAGCTTTTACATTCAGAATATGTTTTTATACTTTCCTAGCTCTACTTGAGTAGTCTTGAACTTATTCGGATTCTGGAAGCGTTCGCGAAGGTAGTCGCCATATTCAAACACGCGGTACTTTATATGAGCATTTCTGTTCTATTATGGGCACGTAGTCCAAGTAAATAATGCCACACAAACAATTCCTTTGTCCCAGTTCAGTCATATAAGGAGACAATCATGTCACTTTAGCTTTTGAATGAATCTTGAGTCTCCCTTGAATAATACGTGACAGCACCATGCATTGTAATAAGTGGTTCTGAGAATAGATACAGAGCGCAGCGGTTGACCTCGTATTTCTTTACACAAATACTTTTAACTTTTAGTACTTGGGTAAGTACCCAGACAAAGCTTTTCTTGTTCATTGATTGAATCTGACGGATATTACCTGAAGATGATTGAGAATGGGGCACATCCTCCACTTTAATAATACATTTAACGATGAGGCGTACTTAGTTGTTTTGACATATTATTTTGTCTTCGTGTGTGAAGAACTCGGTAAAACCACATCATGATTTCTTATCGACCATCAGTCCATGTTATAATACAAGGCTGAGGTGTGTGGTGGATTGCCCCTCCTGTCAGATTAAATTTGTTTCATGAGTTTAGTGTATCATTATTATATTATATTATGGCGGCCTTTTCACATCTTCTTCAGGTGGGTACACACTACACACACCAAACTACGAGGAAACTTGAAGATATGAACGATATAATGAGACGAGACGGAGGTGGAATGAATGATTCTGGATGGATGTGGTAATATCTTGTAATAATACCAAAGAATGGAAGAAGGGAAGATGCACAAAGTTAGGAAAGAAGACAGCTTCTTGTGCGTAGTAGAGACGAGACGAGACTCTTATTTTATGAGTTAGTGTTCAGCAAAGGGGAAAAATAAGGAGAAATGAATGAGAAATTCAATTATGAGATTGCTTCTTGCTACTTCTCCTGAGTCGTTTACGTTTAATTCACTTCGCTTACTTACTCCTATTGAAGAGTCATCCGCGTCGGCTTTAGACTTTTGCTACATACATTTTCTAGGTTTTTGGTAAACAAGATATCCATTTTCTCGACTCTCGAGCGGATACAAAAGTTTTGCCTACTGGAAAAAATATTTTTCCAGGCAAATAAGATCATTATGTAGAGTCTCATGTATACTTAACATGTTATTTAGCCAGTTTGCTTGGATGAACAAATCGATTGAGTAGAAAAGTTTCTTTTTAAAATATTTTAATCTGAAAGCGAATAGAAAAAAGAAGAAAAGCCAAAGCAGCAGAGGGTAGAGCCGAAATGAATCACACAAGTTTGTTTTTTTCGCTGATTAATTTGGGAGTTGTTCCCGGAATACTATTTCAATTTCTGGAGCAATGCTAAAACGCCTCGACTTCAAGTGCAACGAACAAACTGTGATCTCGGGGGCGATGATGATCATCGTCATTGATGTTTACTTGTTACTGGCTGGTTTCAGGATTTCTCCCTCGACTTATACCAAAACCATGTGAATTTTCCAAATAAAGCACTTCACCACAATTTTCATACGATACTCTGATGTTACAGTTGCATCATATATGGGTACTGGTTACGTTTTGTGAGCACATACGATATATTAAATTCACAGTTTCACATTGGAAAACTCCGGGAAACCAGGGGAGGTAATGGCTGAATGTTTGTTTTGCTTCTAGTGCAGAGTGCAGTTCCCCGTTTTGTGTATGCTTGAGTCAGACAGGCGATTTCGTTTTCTATAAATAAGCCATGAGCGCCAAACTACTGGGAAAAAGCAGTAACGTGGTTTTGGTTTGATTCAGAAGTGCGAGTGCAACGGAGAAAGTAGCGAAGAGTAGTGGTAGTAAAACAGTTGTTAGTGCTTTCATGAGAAACATCGACCAAAAACCAAATTATATGAGTGTATAATAATAATAATATCAGCTTGCTCTCCTCCGTTCCGTTTCTTATGCATGAGAAGAAGACTCTTCATAAAACCCGCATGATTGCATGCAATTTCAGTTTGGAAAATTGAAATGGGATCGTAGTCACTCTCACTCACTTACCCTCACCAATCCGAAATCTCCCTTGTTTTTTCAAATGTTTTTTTTCCTGTTGGAAATAGTATTATTATAAGTTTACCCACCGCCATCCAGAAAGTAGCGAGCATTTCACTCTCATTGAAGAGTGTCTGCTCACACGCTTCTTCCCATCTCATCTCATTTTGTTAAATGCTCAAGCAAATATAATATATAACGTGCTTGAGTGAATTGAGAGAGACATGTTATATGAGTTTGAACTTTCCACTCTTACATTTACGTAATTAAGGTTGACACTTGAACATAGGAACTATGGTGGTTAATGTTACACGCAAACAGGCGGCAGCCTGGGAAGTGAGAGTAAAAAATTAAAAGACTTTTATTTCACTTCTCATTCCTTCTTAACTTGTGGATTTTTAACAACGGAAAACCAAAGTAGAACACTCACAAAACAAAAAGTATTCGGTTGCAAACAAAAGAGGATATTTTACATTCCAGCTATTCCAATCTTGACAAAAAAGTTAGAAATTCTGAGTATGTAATATATGTAACTTGTCAAGTGAAAATGCTAAGTATTTTGTCATGTTATGTGATGCAAAGTGACACGATCTCTCCAGAAAAACTGCTTCCGGTTACGTTTTAGTTTTGCAACAGATGTTTCTAACATCTTAACTGTGAACTTGAATGATGCGATGTCTTTTGTCTGCGAACAATAAAGGAAGAAAAAAGCCTAAATGAAAGATACAAAAATTTTGTAACAAAATGCCATTGTTTGTCCCCATGTGCCAGAAAAATAACCATTTCCAAATGTTGACAATCAGGTCTGTTATTTCCCGTGGGTTGTCGCCGAAAGTAATAAACAATTATGGTTTGTTCTATTTAGTGGAAAACTTCAAGTATAATTTTCGTGGAATTTTAAAAATGTTAAATGCTAGTGTTTTTCTAATGGAATTTTTCCTTGTACGGATATTAGTTTCAAAGCCCGTTTTCATGCATCATTACATCATTCAAATAAGCACTCGTGTAACGGCGGCGTTACCGGTTTTGTTTTAATGTGTGAGTGCAAGTTTAGAATGAATGAATGTAGCAAACAATAAATGCAATCATCAGAAGAGTCAACTTCCGTTTTCTACTAATGCGTTCTCGTTTTGCTGCCCTCCATTTGTTCCAGCTGCAAAGGAGTAATTACTTAAATCGGTTTTGTTCATTCTTCGCTGACTCTGTTGGAACGTTCTAATGGAAACGCAACCCCTGCGTAGTTTATAACGTTTTCACTACGAGAATGATGAGTTGACTTGTGTTGTCTGCTTTTGACAAATTTCCTTCATTTTAATACATCCTTCAAGTGGAAACACCAAATCGACGAAATCTCTTTGATTTCTGCGTTCTTCCATTAGACTAGCCGAAAGTTTCAAGTTGTTTATGAGATATGCAAAACGGGTGAAGTGGGTAGAACAGTGGCAAGTGGGGTGAACAATGCAATCAGCGAAAGGATGCTTTACTCTTCATAAGGATGGCGATGTTGATGGGTTGCATTGTTCTCTAGCATACAAAATGAAGGCTACGATGGAATTTGGATAATTAATCCTGGCCTTGGGGGCACACACAGCAAACACAAACGCAGTCTGCCTCGTTTGAAATTTTCTCACATTTATTACATATTTGCTTACGGAATTATGAGGATTTTCGTAGTAGAAGCTGCGGAAAGTCAGCCTTTTCTCTTTTGTTAAACCAACCTTATTGCATCATATTTAATATTATACGTAGTGGGAAGCGTCCGCTCGCCCAGAGAAGGAACAAAAAGAAAGAGTAACAAGCCATGTTTTCCTTTAACATTATTATTACCAACGCAGTTTCTTTCACACATTAATTTATTACAAAAAGAACAGATTTACATGCACATACTTTTGTAAGTTTTAATGAGCTTTTCTTATTATGCCCCTGCTCTTTCTCCAATAATCTGCCTATGTGCTAAACTTAACCTCAGCTTTGAGCTTAGAGATGATGGGTTGGGTAGTTGGGTACTTACCTAACTATGAGGCTCAGTAGCAGTAACGTGATAAATAAATTTGCATGCAAAGTAAGATTCAAGTAAATTTTGTGGTCATGTTTTTGTTATATCTGTTTGGGCATACTAAACAAAGTCGTATAAAACTGTACCCCATAAGGGAATTATTTGCAACCGTAGTGGATTTCATTAATAAACTATAAGATGGTGTATACTTTCACTTTTCGTTTCGTTTTCGTTTGTTTTCTGCTTTGCATAATATTTGGTACGGAAGTAAACAAGCGGCTTATATGATTTTGTCTCGTATAAGCTCTTTTGTTATAGTCAATCGGCACTGCAAGTTCATTCAAATTCAAATGAAGGCATGCTATGCCTTAAGGATCGAATTACGCGTTCCACAATTTTATTACTACAAAGTTGAGTGAAATCTACTATTAATTTCTTCAATTTGGGTTGTTTGCTTAATCCGCATCAGAATTTGTTACTCATTTGATGAGGCATTTCATCCGAACCAAGAGTGAATTATCATTACTATGCGGTTGTGAATGTGGTTTTCTTCTGGTTTCTATTTATACCATGAAATAATTATTTTTTATCATCGTCTGAGTTCGAACTGTTAACGATCGTTGTCATTGTTGAGTGAATTATTAACGAAACCAATTTGAGCAATGATGATGAATGCATCCTGAATTCTAATTTTGGAACCGAACCAGTGTGACGTATGGTCCATCATTCAATTTCTACTTAAAGATGGGTTTTTGTTCAAGCAATAGATGTAATTTATTCCCTGTGGAACAAGTGTAAATGAAGTAGAAAGTGTTTTGGACTTCCCTTGCTCTTCTCTTAATAACGAATTGGAATGGTACGGAGTATCAATGTTGAAACATAAATTTTCAGGTGAAAGTTACGGTTAGGTTTTAGTCGTTTTAAGTACCGTAACACCGTCAATTCATGGTATTTGTTTTGAAAATAATAAATAAAAATACTCAACAAACTATGTAACACAGATCATGCATAACCATAATTCTTTTCAAGGAAAAGATAAAATCATTTTTATTTATTACTTTTTCATTTAAAAAGATACTTTGTTAATACCAATAAACGTACGTACGAGGCCATTACATAGCACATTGATTAAACTCCGATCAATTAATATCATGTGATTATGTGAATTTTACTGAGCTACAGCTGGGTTGGCTTCTCCATCTTGATTATCGGCTTGATCACCACCGGTCTCTCCTATATTTCATTTGTGATTTTCATTTTCAGAGTTGTCATTCCTTCTTCTATTTGCCTTAATTGCTGAGCAGCTTCTGCTTTTTTATAATCCTTTGTGACCTCCTTGGCACTGATTGACAATTTCCTCTGGAGATTCGATTCCACCTCGTGGTGTGGCCTTTTTTGGTTTCGACAATGAATTCCATGCGGGCGCAAGTCATGGGTACCATCATTTATGATTACACGAACCTGGCTAATTTTTTGCTGCAAACTTGCAACCGTGTTTTCAGAAAACTCTGGGAACACACAAAAGTCCCTGAACCCTTCTTCCTTAACCCCCTTACTGATTTTTCACAAATTCAGCGTGTCTTCCCCCTAGGTTAGGTTAATATAATGCGAATGTGAAGCAGATTATTAATGGCAACGTACCAAATTCATATTACAAATTACAAGAACTCTGGTGTACCGGAGACTTTGGAATTCAGTTCATGATTATTATACAGACTAATTTCCCCTTTGCATCAGTTTAATTGTGGGCAAGTGAAATGTCAGAAAGGTAGCTGACACTTTGTCAAAACTCACCAATGACAATGCCACCAACGACAAGTTGCTTTTAGTTACTTTTGTGTAAGTTTTGTTGACTGAGAAGATAAATCCAGACTCTTGTACATTTCCTTTTATGGATGTATCAAAACAAACTCGAAAAAAACCAAACAAACCACTTCGGTCTTCCGCTTTTTCTTTTCATTTCCACACCACAAAATGAACGATTGTTTTAATGCTTTCAGTGTAGGTTACGTCTTATAACTGTGACTGTCATTGTTTTATACAAAAGGATTTCCTGCTTTTTAACTTTTCTCCTTTACATTAGTTCTTCCCTACTGCCTCTCATCTCCTGTCAACTCAACATTTTTTCTTCCGCCTTAGTAGTGGCATTATCTTTGTGCTGTTGACTGACTTGGCAATTTTCTGCGGGAGAGAATGTGCAGTCCTTGAGCTTTTGGTTATATTTTCTTATTTTTGGTGTACTGGCATTCTCGAAGTCTGTAATTTCTACTCGGTCTCATAAAGTATTGTTTATATTTTATTTCCTCCACAAATCTTTCATCAAACCGTCTTGGTTCAAGTGTATTTTATGTTCTACTGGCGATGAGCGAGTGAAAGTGATGATAATAGCTTTCGCATTATGCTTACCACTGAGAATGGTGCACTGTGAGCCGGTTTATATACAATTTTATTTATCTTCTTACAGACTGGCCCCAAACGAACGGATGTGGAGAGGAGATGATGCCTCCAGTAACGCGTCAACTTTCAGTGTCAAGTGACTCCAAGTTGCTGGATGACGATCATCATCATCACCATCACCACCACCACCATCACTCGGATAAAGATGATCAGGAGGAGCCCCAAGTGATTCTCAGACAAAACAAAAGGCCACCGAGGCCGAAATCTGAAGTTTTCCTTTCCAAAGAGCACAGACGGTCGAAGAGATACTCAGCGTTTGGGGTAACGAACTGATTCGTCGCTTTTTTATTTTGATACTCTCTAGAAAAATAAAAATCCTTTTCTCGCTCCATTTTTATTAGCTTTTCACTTCAAAAATGGTTTGGCAGCAATCTCACGATATGATCTGTTGTGTACAGCTAGCAGTTAAAATCTGGAGCGCTCTCTTTCATCTCATTGTCTGATTTTCTTCCAATTTAAAAATCGATGTTTTATTCAGGGACAAATATTGAGAAGAAAGGGATTAGCGTCAGCCAAATTAGAGATAACTCGTGATGCGATATGATACCCTGCATGCAACATTTGACTAATATTCAAGAAAATCTGGTATTTTTACCAAATTCAAAGGGTAGTCTGAAGGCAGTGAAAGGCAAAGGCAACCCAGACGAGATCACGTTGTCGTATTATGCTGGATCATATCAAAGAGTTATAAGAGTTTCGAGAAAGAGTTTCCATCACTATGCGAGTGCTCTTACTCTGGCGAAGACAGGTCGGTAAATAATCTCACATGGTCGACAGAATACAGATAGCTTTGCCTCTCACATTCTCATCGATCTCCTGAATCGTTGTTTTTTCTCCTGCTGCTCCATCCGCCATCATCCTCGTCTTCGTGGAATGAATTACACAGGAGGATGATTGCCTTAAGTAAAGAAAGCGTCAGCGAGTGAGGATTTTGTATTTTCTCGTTTATGGAGTGTGCAGATACCATTGTATGTGCACAGAAAGTCGGAGAAAGCAAAATGGAAAATGGATTAGATGAGCATCTACTTTTCCAGAATCAGAAGATGTGGAGTGCTCGAGAAAGGAGGAAAAGTCGTAATAAGAAAAATGTGTCCATTATCCCTTTTCTTCCTCAAGTTTTCTTCGCCTTTTTCTCTTCATTCTTCCTTTCCTTCCTTCCTTCCATTCTCCTTTTCTGGTTTTTGCAGAAGTCATTGCTGCACTGCACATACTGCGTAATATCCCACTGTGGTGATTGTAGCAGTTAATGACGGAAAGAACTAATGGACAGAAGTCAATTAGCCATGAAGCTGCTCATAAGCATAACACATCAACCAAAGCTAAATAGGCTGTGGCTATGCACACAAACAAGAAAAAAGTGAAATGCCCGTGCCGTTATAGATATATGCCTTTTTCCCACACTGTTAATTTATCTGGGCCTAACTGTAACAAACGAGCCGTACGACCACTGCTGCAACGCTGCTTTTTTATTCGTTCAGCTAGGTTCGTCTCGTTACAATGCAGTATTTTGGTAGTAATAAAAGAGTTGATTTTTTCCTCTTTCTGCGTTCACTGGATTGTTATAATGATAGAGACATGCATTGTAGACTCTGATCATTATTTTCCGCACTGCTGAATTGAATAATACTATACTTTGTTGCACGTGCCGCCGTGTTCCGTGTCCTTGATCACTTTCTATCGACATGAAAATTAGAAACGTCACGTGGAGCTTTATAGATTTCTTATAGGTCCGTCACAGTCAAAAAATGGCGTGCTCCTGATTGTCATTCATGTCAGTTTTCTTTTTCAATCCAAACTTTTGTTTGGAGAAAATGTATTGCGATGTGACATTATCATTACTATTAATAATAATTTTGGGATTTTCATAACTCGTCTCCTCACTACAGCATACAAGATCAACTGCACTGTCGTCGTAAAAAGTAAGGTCAGTGAAGCAAAGGAGAAAAATGACGTGAAAAAACGAACAACTGTGAGAGTCATTACACTTCTTTTTGACTTCTTCGGAAGAAAGCGACATGCGACATCCTATTCATCGTACAATATAATCGTGTATAATCATATCATGTCTGTACACTTCGTTGTCATAATCATCACGTTTGATGTGTTGGGCAAAGAACTCCCCTACTGCTCGTTAGCAGTAGCTCCATAACGGAAAAAATTCTCATTTTCACGTTTTGTAATTTTGTGAGAAAAAAGGAATAATACTATTATTTAATAAGAGTTCGAGCAGACACTACTCATACTTGTAATACATTTTCTTGGCAACATTTGGTACTCTCATCATTGCCATCAACACCATCCTTGGCAATCATTATCATCTTAATAATGTTTCTTCGTGAAATATGAAAACTGTTTCTTTCTCCTTGAACATCACTAAACTGAACACGGTGTAGCATGGGGAAGGATGACGATGATAATGAAGGCAAGGTTGTGGTTTTTAAAATGAATGTAAATGAGGTATTTGATGATACTTGGAGATCTGACTAGGAATGAATTCACACGCTTTAACGAATGCATAGAAATATATTATTTACACGACTTTGCACTTTGTTGAGTTATGCTCTGTAACCGAGTCACAGTTGTGACTCGTCCAGTTTTGTTCTTACTTTGAAAAGATGCTCAAAATTGTTTCATGAGAAGTGTTCCTTATCCGATTAACGACGAATGTGACATCTAAAGTGGCCGTTGAGCATTTCCAGCAAAGAGTTTAAAAATGTATGTTATAAGATAAAGCATGTTAGCTAAAAACTCGTTGTTCATGTTTTATGCATGATAATATCTGAGCAAGTCTTATGGTGACTGTGATAATATCACTGACGTCATCATCTTCATCCATGTTTCTGTTGCTATCCTCCCAACTCATTCTCGTGAAATGGAGGAGAGAGAAGTGGAATAAATGTGTTAAGGTGGATAAATGATGAGCTTTGGGCGGTCTGAGACTTTCACCGTTGTAATCATCATGATCATCGTGGTAATATACAATATTTTTACTTTATGCTCGCCAGATCTCCTCAACGTTACTTCTTCATAAGGAACATGAGCCGTAACACATTCCTCTTAAAGTCATCTACTGCGAAGAAGCTAGAAAGTTTATTAATAAAACTTTGGTCTTCTTTTTTGGTGAAGTTGGAGAAAGTAAATATGGAGGAAATAAGATGTGGCTGTGGCTCAAAACGGTGTTGGTGTTGATGGTATTAATGGAAAGTAGTCACTACAGCTTTCTGCATGGTTGCCTTAGGTAGGTTTTTCTCTTAAATCCTTCGGTTCTGATTGTGAAGAAATGAAATAAATATTGGGTGTTATGACTTACATAGTTGTGTAGAAGGACTGCGTATATTCATATTCACATAATATAACCTTATAGTGTTCATATTGCATTTATACTCAATTGCAAGACAGTGGATAGCAAATTTTGAGCACACCGTGGAAGAAATTCATCACGACCCTTTTCTGACGCTTGGCCTTGTTTCTGCCACTTCTTTCCAAGTCTTTCAATCTGTTTTGAAAATTCTTTAGGGACTTTTGACAGTGGGAGAAAGGAATGACGAGGGAAAGAAAATTGGGATTTTCCGTCTTTCTTTCATACTTTCTATTGCGTAGAAGGTAGGAATAAGTCGGATGATGAATTCATGAAAATTGTGTTCACACGTGAATGTAAAGAAAATATCTTTGAGAAAGTTTTATTTTGAAAACACCAATTTTGTTACGACATGTGGCATGTACATATCGTCCACGAGAGGGTTTCAGTATTTTAGTTGACAAGCGAACTCACAAACGTTTCAAACATGAAATGAGCCGTTTAATCAATAAAAGTGGATTTTATGGCAAATTGAAATGGCAAATAAACAAGTTTCTTCACTATGTGAATGCGCCAATGCATTGTCAACTTTCTTCTTTTGTATTTTTACCAATGCTTAAGTGAAACCCCTAAAACGGTTGATGTTGATCAAGGGAAATGTGGCGGAATAATAAGAATGAGAAATAATATGTGCTGAAGTGAAGCAATTAAAAAAAGATCTGCTCGTTTGTCTGTCACTGCCAAAACTCAAGTTGTCAATTGTCACAGTTTGAGTTTAGTGCGTCCATACGTACACAACCCTTGTTTTAATAGCATTCCAGTGTCATCTCTAGAAAGTAATAATGTTATTTTCACGGCATGTCATAAACACATTTTATTGACGAGACTCAAGAACAGTAGGGTGACTGAACGTAGGATTGGATTGTGTGCAAAGCCACCTGCCTGCTGAATGAAGAGGTTCTTTACTATAAGACTCTTCGTATTACTTTAAATTAACGCGTTAACACCTGCTACCCTCCAACCCATCAGTGGTGCCTGGTGCGTGACTATAATGCTTCATTGGGCGAAAGCAGCAGATAAGAGCGTGGCTCTGGAATTTCAAAATAATAATATTGCGCTGCTGTTTTCATCGCATGGGTGTCATTTTCGCGGATTCGCCGACGTGACAGTACGAAAAAGATTTTGTTTAGCGACGAAAGAGATTGAGATACACGAACTGATATTTTTGCAATATTCCTCACAAACGAAATCATTTTATTTGCGCTTCCCTTCTTCCATACCCAGGCAAGTCTTGCGGTTTATGTGAATAGAAATGTAAAATAAGATTGAATCTTTTTTCAACGCTGTGAGTTGCCTGCTTCTATTACAAATCCGAGTGTCATGGATTTGATTTTTAAAGCTGGGATTTACCTTTTCCATTCGTTTTCGTTTCTCCTTTTGTGTTCTTGCCAGCGAAAGGGATCAAGATTGGTCGAGGAAACTACGTTCACTTTTCTGGAAGGACGTATGTGCGGTTATGTTGCGTTGTGGTATCTTCGCTAGGTAGATATTATAATATTTTGCAGTGAAAATGGAATTTACAGATTAGATTGGTCCTCGGTGTACTCCCACTGCAGAGGAATGTTATGCTCTTTCTAAGTAAAGATTTCTCTTTTTATAACATTCTCTCCGGTTTTTACTTTCTCTGTCGACTGGAGCTTGTTGGCTACTCGCTCTCCGCATTTTGTCCACTGGATGTCAAGAAACTAAAGGATGCATGAGCAATTCACGTTGAAAATCTTGGACTCTGTCCGTCCTTCTCGCATCCTTTTTTAACAGTCACATTTCCTCTTTCCGTTGAGCAGATAAAAATAGACTGAGGTATTACGAACGGAATGAAATGAAAATCTCTAAAAATAAAAAAGTAAAAATGCCGGAGCTGGAGGAAAAAGCTTTTTGCTCTACAATGGCGTTGTTCAGGGAAAAGAAGACAAAAATGGTTGTGGTTAGTGGAGAAGAGATACATTGCCCATTCTGAGTGAGAGTAGAAAGCAAACAAAATGTAAGTTCATAAAATCATGAAAAGGATTCTCGGTCTTTGTGCTTTTACGTGACGTGTAGTAAAGGAAGAAAAAAGAGCATTTAAAATAAGAAAAGCTGGGTAACGCAAACGATACAAAAACTGTCCTGTCCAGCCATCGTTTGAATAAAATAATGTGGTATTTTCTTTTCTCGTTCGAAAACCATTTCCCGACATCTTTCTTAGCGAATGGAAATGAGAATATGAGAACGGGTCTTCCTCGAGTGTCCACACAGTCCGAGTCCAAATAAGTTGCTTGTTCTTGGTAGATTTCGAACGAAGCCTAAGCATAAAACTTTGGCCTAGGAAGGTATCCTGCGGTTTGCAAGACTAAAAACGCTTTCTGTAATTGAGTATTTCCTGGTCGTGGTGAAATAAAATATTATGTGGCTTCTTTCTCGTTCAACCGGAAAGAAAGGGAGGTGAAGTAGAATGACTTTTTATTTATTGGAACAAGCTTTCGGAGCGTAGGTTTTCCGATTTAGAAATCAGTTATGTTTGCGTTTGTCAAATCGTATTTCGTTCATAGCTCGCAGCTGTATTGCTTAACTAAAATGAACCCGTACATTTAAGATACCTTGAACCAAACATTTAAAAATTCAGATAACTGCACTTGAATAAATAATATGGAATGCATTTAAAGTTACATAATATATTGTATGTAGGTATGTATTGTCAGTAAGAGTGATAAATCTTAAAATTGTTAACCTTTTAATTCTAAAAGTTTGTCTCTTTTATTTCACAGGGTGACTCACCATTTGGCAAGTCTGAAGCGTACATAAAGCTGGAACAGCTAGGAGAGGGATCGTATGCTACAGTCTTCAAAGGATACAGCAAGTAAGTGTCCATATTTTTTTAAACTTATTTTCAAGAGTGTTTCCGTTTCTTCTTTCCATTTCACGTTTCCACAAGACATGATTCAGAGTAATAAGCCATAAATAAAGGTTAATTGGATCTTCACTTCCAGTAATAAACATGCTAGTTAGCACTAACTAACTAGAACTAAAAGTAGTTGCGTTGCAAGATGATAGAACATTTCACGGCTTCATATTTTCATAAGTGAGGTAAAAAGTCTAAAACCACCTGCACCGAGTGCTGCCGTATTCATGTCGGTGATGTGGTGGCGATGATGCTACATTCTCGTTAAAAAGGACTTAAATATGATTTTCTCCCTTCAACTTGACATGATTCAGTATTCAGTGTGGATAATGGCGGCCGTGTTGCAGGAAGACAGAGAAAATCAACTTGTTTTCTGTTCAAGTGGTTCGTTTCGCTCAGAGCCCCGCATTCTCGCTAGTCTCTTGTAATTTTCCCTTCGAGCCTAGAGAATTATTCCGTGGACGGCGGAGCAAAAAAGAGCGTTCGATAAGGAGATGCACTCTGAATAAAATGAATGGAATCAGACTGGGTATATCTGGAGACGTGCAATACGTGCACCGAAATATCTTGCTTTAGGCATCATTATCATCATTATTAAAGGGCATCGGAGATGGGATACACGAGATAGAGAGAGGAAAGATGATGATGGTGCAAGGAGCAAAGCATCATAATCAACATCAAATGCAGCAGCACCGAGAATGGGGATGGGATAACAGAAAAGTTTCTCGTTAATTCTTGCAGGCATTTTCATTCATTCAATATCGAGTTGCGTTGAGCGAGCGAGAAATATAGCGAAAGCGGAGCAAAAAGTAAAATGAGGAAAACCGATAAATCTTATTTTGCTTTCTCCCTGTTCGTTGGTCGCGTTCTTGGCACGTGGAAGCATTCTCAACTTTCTCTTTCTGATGCAATAAACTATTCGCTGCTATTACTTCATGTCGTAGATTATCGCAGAGTGCATAGGTAGCCAGCATTATTACGTGGATGTTATGTTGCATGTTTACTCCTGGATACTCATAAATTACACGTGGATTCCATAAACTTGCTCTTGGCCTTTACACTAGTTACTGTCTCTACCGCATTTTAGGTGCTCGGCTCGCCAGGCTAATCTTCATTTCCATAATGCATTAAGGCAGATGGTATTAATAGCAGAAGATGATTTTTCTCAACTCCATCGAAATTAATTTTAGATAGTTATCTCCTTTGGATTTCATTATACAAGGAATAGTTTAGAAATTTGAAAAGGGGTGATAATGGTTTTTGTTATTATTATTTTTGAATCAGAATCCCGTTCGGGGTAGTTAGTGGATTTCAATTTATTCGCGAGTCGCATTAAGTAATTGTACTTGATTTCGGTATTTTCAGTTTAACAAATCAAGTTGTAGCACTGAAGGAGATCCGGCTGCAGGAAGAAGAAGGGACCCCATTCACAGCCATTCGGGAAGCATCTCTCTTGAAGGACCTGAAGCATGCGAATATCGTGATACTCCATGACATTGTCCACACACGATCCACGCTAACGTTCGTCTTCGAATACCTTGTAAGATTGAGTGTAAAACAGCAATAAATAGCTTATTTTATTGTAGTGGATGCAGTTAAACGAAAATTAAATTTACTACTCGTAATGTCTTTTTTTTCTTTTTTTAATTGGATGTGCTTACACAGCATACGGATCTTTCACAGTATTTGGAACGGCACCCGGGTAAGAAGGGTACTAGTATAATTCAAATAAGACATGCCATGAAAAGCATATATTCTGAAGCTAGACTTTTGTATTTTATTTCTTGAAGGTGGTCTCAACCCACGAAATGTGAAACTCTTTCTCTTTCAATTGCTCCGCGGTTTGGCGTTCTGCCACCGACGAAGGATTCTTCATCGTGATGTTAAACCTCAGAATCTGCTTTTGAGCCAGTCGGGGGAGCTGAAGTTGGCTGACTTTGGTAAGTCATTCGACTTTCATTTTCCTCACTTCCTCTTGAATACCGGTAATGAGACTGGTTGACATTGAAAGAGTGGTCTGTTCGGCAACTTAAACTGGATTGGAGATGTATGAATGAAACTTGGAGACAATCATGGAACCGTAACCAATAACTGTGATGAAGTTGAGTTTCATTTTTCTTTTTCTTCGCCAATAGGTCTGGCAAGAGCAAAATCAGTGCCAAGCCATACGTACTCACATGAAGTTGTGACTTTGTGGTACCGGTAAGTAATATAACATTGAACAATGATATTATTTATTGACGAACTACCAATACAAGAATTCGCTTAATTAGTAAATATACAATGTATGGTAAAAATATTTAATGCCAATATGTGTAAACCGATGCAATGTCTGAGAATACTGTTTTATTCTGGTGAAAAACTTCACACTCACGACATGAGTGTCGATTATATTATTCATTTGTAGCCGACAGTTGATAAGAAAAAAGTAGAATTTAAAATCGATCCTCGTGATGCTTGATTCATTATAGTTCTTAATTCACCAGAACCATACTGTTTTCACTTTTCAGACAATGATTTCTACCTTATCGGTATTGAAGCCATGTTAAAAAAGCAGAAGTAAAAATTGTATTTTTTTTTCATTTCTTACAACAGCCCGCCTGATGTGCTCCTTGGATCTGTAGACTATTCGACGAGCTTAGGTTTGAAACTTAAATAATGTTAAATAATAAGAAATGGTGAAAGATGAAAACAAGCTATTGAAACGTTTATTTCTACTTCCAGACACTTGGGGTGTCGGCTGTATCTTTGTGGAAATGCTCACCGGAGCACCCGTCTTCCCTGGTTAGTTTATTTATTTATTATTATTGTCAATTTGAATTCATAATTCATTCAACAGTACATTTTAGCGTATAGTACATGTAATTTAGTCAGTTCGTTCGATATAATTGAAGTAATGCTCCGAACACGTAATCAAATCGTTTATCATTTACTAGGTGTCCGTGATGTCTCCGACCAACTCGACAAAATATTTCGCATTTTGGGGACCCCCACCGAGAAAACTTGGGAAGGTAAGAGAATTTGAGAGGAGTGTGACCATTTTGTTTATTAAATGTGATACTTAGAAATGACGATGACAAAGTGGCGAGTGACATGCTTCCTTCTTTTGTCTAGGTGTGACTCAATTAGCCAATTACAGTAGAGAGGTTAAACGAATCTACAAGCCACAGAGGTTGGGCCTTGCATTTCCACGGTTGTATGACGTGGCTCACGCTGAGAGCCTCGCCTCTGCCTTCCTTCAGGTATATTAAAAGCGTCATTAATTCACTTTTACATACATGCATGTATAAGATTATCATGTCATGTCATGTAAAAAAATTCGTTGAAATAATGCATTGCAGCTGGATCCGAGTAAAAGACTGGAAGCCGACGAAGCTTTGCAACATAAATACTTTGTTGATCTCCCTCCGAAAATTTATGAGCTCCCTCATGGTATTCATTAATTATTAATATTTTATGCACAGTCTTTAATGAAATGCAATCTACGAGTTTAATCAAATAAAATGTTTAACTTGTTGCTAGAATCGAGCATTCACACTGTGGATGGGATCAAGCTTTATCCAGAAGAAAATCACCGCAGGAGTCTTCCGAAAACTGGAAGCTATGATTTTCGACGCAAAATTTAATAACTGCCTAAAACATCTAGTTTTTTCCATAGGAAGTTGAATTATACTCACCACTTATAATAATCGCTTCACTCACGTTTGTTAACTTTCATTTCCATCAAGTTATGTAGTTTTTAGTTAGTATTTTTATTGTAAAAGTTTGTTGCTGTTTATATGTGTAAGTAATTATGTAAATTGCAGACGTTAATCGCGACAGTCACAAATGAACGAGCTAGATTTTGAATAAGTCAACATGAATGATTTTTCAACATGTGCAATAGATAGTGCAAGTTTCGTGGAGAAAGTATAACTTACAAGAAATAACAATCAACAACACGGACACAAATCACAAGCTTTTAATTCACGAACAGCGACATCCAATCCAATGACTAATTTTAAAATGCAAAGTGAAGTCGCCCAGGGACAGTACTGGAAGGCTCGGGGTCTTCCACAAAAAGTTTTCCAAAACAAAATCATCGCTTCAAGTCCTCAACGTTTACATTATGTAATATTTAGATGCTTAATTCATTATGAAATATTCACAAAGATGTTAGTTTCCATTTGTTTCTGATGTTCTACTTCCGCTTTATATCTGTCTGACTAACAATAATAGTATTAACGTTCAACAAATGAGTCCTACCCTGTTTTATTACACTTATTTCTTTCTATTCATCTAATGGAATTTATGTGTTCTATCTGTAATATGTAGTGAAAACAAGATTACTTTACAGTTTACAAAGAATTTACCCGTTCATTACTGTTTTTTAAATATCTGAGTGTACTGCTCACTCCCTTTTCACTGTGTTCATTTTTAGACCGATTAGTGATCGGTAATGTTGAATTTTATATATTTATTTGACGCTCCAGATATTGATAATAACATACCGAGTTTGGGAAATGACATTTTTAATTTCAAGGTCTCTAGTTTTGTAGCTTATCTTAGTTATTAGTTTATGAAGGTTTTAATTTGGTGTAAATAGTTTATCTACACAACTAAACTTGTCAATAGCCATAAACTCGTATGCAAAGTGTACTCATGCAAACGTTTAATCCTGAAAGTTAGAAATCAACTATTTAAAATTACATAAACATATGAATGTGATAACTGACAGAATGATTCACAATTTTTAATTCAACATCAGTTAAATATTTTTGCATGAGACGTTAAAAAATTGTTCAAATCATTGAATTTTTAAATGTGTGCCAATATTATTGTCCATATAATGCCAGTTTTAATACAAACTAATTATATAATGTGTTTATATAATTACCGGTTGCATGAACTATATTATTAAACAAATTAACTAAGCTAACTGTTTTTGTGTTCAATATCTTTTAAAAAATTTAGCATCCATTCTTTTTGGAAGGAGTCAGTAAAGTAATGTCCAGAAAATTCTCTTGAATATAACGATAGTTTTAGGATAATAAATAATTTACATTTAACGTTTAAGAAATTAATATGCTATTACTTAAATGGCACTGTACAATTCGGATATTCGACACTCAAATATAAAAAATGGCCGGTGTGGCAAGGCTTTGAGTTTAATGTTGAAGAAAAAGTGATTTTTAAACTGAAGGAAAGTACAAGGTGTTGTTAAACAATAGTTAGGTACAATTTGTATACAGAGATACTACAAGCAAAAATTCACTTGGCTTGGTTATAGGAAAACTCGAAAAACCAGGAGAAATGAAATTAAAACATGTTGCCATATTTGTTGTAAGCCTAAATTACATTACGTACGTAATTTTAGTTAAATAATGATATCACTCTAATTGTGTAAGTTGTAATGCGTTACACAAAACAGAAAAGATTAGACTCCTATATAAATTGTAAATTTACTGTAGGAAAGGAAAACTAAAGCCATTCAAGTAATCTATATTACACTCATTTGGTTATAATCGTTTCACAAGAAATTGTAACTTTGTCACTGTAAATCGATGTACATATAAATACAACCAATAGAATAATCGGTTCATTTATCTAATTTCTTTCTCATCGTGCTGATAAAATTCACACAGTTGTCGCAAAATCGATATTAAGATGATATATACTTCTGAAACTTAAAAAATGATGGGATTATTGTATCCATTAGATAGATTCTACTTCAGCATAGTCGATAGTACGTTTTTAATTGTACATTTTCTTTATTTGTTCTAGAACGCTCCAGAGCAATTAATAACATTTTAGGTTTGACAGATATAATCACAAACTTCATTTGTTACTCTTTACTAATGAAAATTAAACGTTCTTTTTTTCTTTTTTTAACCACATATAAAATACCGCAAGGTACGTATAACGTATTATTAAGTCAACAATTGTTTAACGACAGTCAGTGAGTGAATATGTTAACGATGATGATAATGAATGAATATATTATAATAATAAGTATGTATGTTGAGAAATAAAAGTTATTAAAATACTGAACATTTTTCATTTCCTCTATTGCATATAATTCACAGGGGAATCAAAATCTGTTTCATATGTTCACTTCTTAAGCATCAACTCTCTTGCGTCTCGGGTATTCTGCTATTCTATGTAAGTAAAATTATTTAGTAAAAGCATAAAAATGAAAGGCAGATTTTGGCAGTAAGTATTGATACTGTGTTGCAGTTTCTTATTTATTTTAATTTTTAATGAAACTATATATTACATAAAATACATAGCAAAAATTCAAGAATAGTTTGTCATGATTCATGATCATAAATTATGATAGGTAAATATTTTACAAAACAAAGGTTGAGATTCAAAAGTATTTGTAGGATTTACTCCTTTTAGTCCTGACTGATTATACAACAATCAACAATATTATACAACAGTTGCTGTTGAACAGTATATAGAAAAAAAGGATTAATAAATGATCACAATTCGAACTTACAAACAACCATCATTTCTCTTCTCCAAAATGTCATTGCAATCAAGGCACTGGCAATGTCAATACAATCCCTAGATACTTGACCTCGGCCCGCATTTGTGGTTCTCCAGTCCCCTTAAGGTTTTATATTCTGCTCCGCATTTGTCACATTTGAAAATTGCATCTTGACTGTGTCGAATGTTAGAATGTTCCATTCAATTTAATTGGAGTTTCGTACCCATAATCACACTGCATGCAGAGATAAGGTCGCTTCCCTTCATGAATTTCTAAATGGTTCCTATAATGGTTATTATTACGAAAATCTGCTCTATTGCAAACTGGACACTGCGTAGAACTGCGGCGCTCCGGTTTTCCAGTCGCAGATAATGAGGGGTTTGACGTTGCTGATGATGCATTACCAGCTCCCTTGTCACCACGTGGAGAAATTGAAGGTGGAGGAAGACGGAGATCGTTTCCTTTTGCTCTGCTTTTTCTTTTCTTCTGAAAGTCTAGCATGACAAGAAGTTGAAGTACTTGGCTTTGGTTCGCAGGCATCACCAGTGACCGGATTAGTGACGGTGGCGGGTTCTTCTTTTTCGTCTGAATCTGATGATTCCAAATCAATCACCTCAATATGTTCAGTGTTGCTCTTCGTGAAAAATTTCGACTTCTTTTTCACTTTTTCATTTTCCGGAGTCCCTTTGGTAAGGTTAGGCATTTCTTCCTCTTTATCCGAAGAAGATTGTACAGGAGTAACATTTTTTATAGGTGACAGTTGTGGCGGTGCATCGTCATCTTCATCTTCTTGCTTGACTTGAACGGGAGAGTCCCTGTCGTCCTCAACAATGACTGGCTCAGCGCGTTTGAGTTGAACTCCTTTGTCTTGGTAATCCTTCCTGACACTTTGATTGGTCATAACAAGATATTGCTCAGAAAACCGCATCGAGTTGGCCGTCAACATATCAACGACTCCAGGAAGTTTACCAAATTTGATTATTGAACGTGTTGACCTCCTTTGAATGCTCCTATAAAAGGTCACAATCACAATTGGCAAAATTTAATAAAAACGCTTTCAGTTTACTTCCACAAAGCAAAAATGACAACACAAGAGAAAACTGTAACAGTAAAAGCGGAACTGTAAGAAAGTGGCTTACGGCTCGATGGATGGCGTTGGGTCAGTCGGATTTGGTATGTCGTGTTCCTTCCTTCGGTGAAAATTCAGGGCAGCTCCAGTTCCAAAATACTTGTCACAAGTTGAGCATTGAACCGCCATGGTGGAAAGGAACGAAGATAACAAATTAATTTATTCCATCAAAGTCCCTATTAATTTTCTGCTATTAATTGGATTTCCAAAATAAAATATCCGTCGTAGTTGAATGGATCGTTAAAAATTAACAGTACACTGTCAAGATTGTAGCTTTGTGAATTGTGACTTATCACATAATACAAAGCTTCGAATTGAAACTATTTTCTAGTTATAATTAAACTGAGGTAAATGACTTGTTAAAGTTTTAAACTCTTCAATTCTCAATTCCATTTGAAGGCCAATAGCAGGATGACGTTTATCTGTAGGTTTCTATCTCCTTCATGTTTTGTGTGCAAAAACATGCATTTCTGACATTTTTAGAATGACGCTAAGAAACTTGACATTTAACTATCGCATGAGATAGTAAAAAATGATGAGAAACTAAAAGTTGAAAGCTCGGTCAATCCAACATCCAATTGTAATCCGGTGTTTTAGAGCTTTCTATCTAAATTTTGAAACAAGTGGGAGAAAGTGAGAGTGGGAAAAAACGGGTTTTACTTTCCAAGCCCACTCGTAACAGGAAAAGGTGATGTTTGAGTTTCCAGTTCGAGAGTAATTTGCGTGGTAATTTCAGCTTACGATAACGGAAACGAACCGATAATGGATAGAAATAGAAAATGAGTCTATTTTCTGTCGTGTTTCTACTTTTTTAGTCTCACTCTCACTGATGTTTATTTGTCCCATTACATTACTGTGCGTGTGCGGGCGGACATGGGCCCATGTTAAGATACTACCAAGTGCCCATATGGACCTAAATGAGTTTAGGCAACTTCCAACAATGGAATAGTCAAATGACTCGTGTTCGGAATAACCCTGTTAACTGTATACTGTATTATGTGTGTAGTCTGTCTGTAAAGGAGAGACAAGACTAGAGAAAGAGATTGCATATAGACACATGGCTTATCTCATTCGTATGCAATTAATATGAAAATAGCTACCTAAAACTAATATAGTGAACGAAAGGACCCACAACAGAGCAGCTGAATCTGTAGGTATTTACTTAGATATGTAGAAAGGACGAAATAACGCAAAGCTAATAAGGAGCCGGTAGGTTTAGGTAATTGACTTCTCGAGTTGAAGTTGAGTTTCTTTCCGTCTGCTTTTGCTCCATTCTCTTATGTTCTTGACAATGACAATGCCAGCAATCTCCGTCTTGTGCTTCGCTCCCTCTTCGTCCATTGATCTCAAGCTCATGTTATAGTCATATACATAAATATACATAAATACCTACAACCTATTCGATGCCGACTTGATTTTGATGCATTTTCTCTTTGACTCTGGCATGGAACAAGGAAAAGCATCATGAATGAGCAGTTTGGTTAATAAGATTGTTTGTTGTAACTGTAAGACAGTTATAACGTAGTGGGCGTTTTACGTATATTATAAACGAGACAGACTAATTTTACTATTGTGCTTGTGATTTAAATATTGAATATGTAAAGATATTTTTAGAAAACTCATGCATTATTCAAAAGTAACATTTAGGAAGGAAACGAAGTCTCCAACTGGAACTCCA
>VYYJ01002171.1:0-23400 GCA_021029165.1 Cyphoderus albinus | reverse complement strand
AGTAAGCAAGTATTCAATAATATATTTAATATTCAAAGATTCCTCGAGGAATGCAGTTCTTTCGTTTTCGTTTCAATAAAAACAGCAATAGAAATCCAATTGAGATTTATTCCGTTTATATGTACTAGTTATTTGTTGGCGAATTGCGAATTTGATTCTCATCTCACTCACACCAAGGCAAATAAAGATTTCATGTTTAACTGGTCCATATTTAGTTAACGATACATTAAATCTTCGTATCAGAGAGAGCTAAGAGCTTTCGCCCCTCATAGTATTAGTTTACATTCTATTGTATAAGTCTGTAACGTTTTCTATTTTTATGTGAGCAAAAACATGTGAAATGACGAGAAGGAAAATATCTCGAATTGAATGAGTGAGATGTTACCAAATTTCCGTTTTCTCTGACGAGAATTTTTATACTTGTGCAATCTATTATTTCGTTTTAGGTGTCTTCGCGCAAAACTACCTGTACAATATCTATTTACCTAGAAGACACTCAAGTCTACGTGATACAGGAATGCATATCAATATGGACCAATATCAGACGAGCTACCTAAGGATTCCTTCGAGTAGGTGGCAGGTCTCGCTAAAAGTACCACAAGGTTTTAATATATGAAATGTACACATTACACATACTTTCATTCGTACAAAGTGATACGTACACACGTCGAGAAATAAATTTACATCCACCGACCGAGGCAACATCATCATCTCTGATGGTGGTGTGTATAGTTATGTAGCCGTAATATTCCATCTGGTTGAGGGAAGAGAGAGGCTGTGAGTAAGTGAGAGCGGAAACCGTGCGACATTTATTATGTATGATGGGCACACATATGTATCTATTTCTGTCCATGGAGAAAAGGAAATGAGGAGAAAATGGATGAATTTACGAGCCCTCTCACTCCACTTGCCAAAGCATAAAATGGGAGAAAGCGGCAGTGTGGAGTATTGTATCGCGCGCTGGTCTCTTTTCTTCCTCCCTTTCTTTCTCACATACGCATCTTCCATATATTTCACCCGCATCTGATGTGATGTAGGAGAAAAGGCACTTTTTATCCACATTCCATGTAATATCCATTCAGTTTATTCCTGTGTACAATATTATCATTCATTACACAATGTTTCTCACACACTTTGTACTTACTCTTCTATAGGTACAAAAGGACGAAGTATCTAAAGGATGACTTTTCTCGTGATCTCGTACAATTCTGAAATAAATTGTCTTGCAATAGACGCAACAGCAATGAAAGTGCAATGTGTGTGTATCTGCTTTCACCATCCTGGTTAAGAGGTTAAAATGAAACCTGCAGCGTTAGTGTACTTGTTTGTAATAAAATAATCGTGGCAGACAATACATATGTGTAATGGATGAAAAGACAGCGTTATTTATGCATGTATAAGCACATATCTCAAATTACCTAATACGGACCCTATAAGAGTTAGACCTCTAGCAGCGACCATGTAGACATAGTAGAGCACGAAATTAAAGCCCTGCCAGCCCTCCATATCTGCTTGTGGGAGACGAAGCAGTTGGAATTTCGAAGGAAGAGAAAGGGAGAGGAGAGAAGTGGAGTTATTTTCTTTCTTCTTTTTGTATTCAATGCTCCACTATTTTTATTCATTCATTACAGCCATCCATCCAATGAATGATACATGCTCGCATAGCATTACATTTCTGTACCTTTCCCCAGTCAAACCACTCCCGTATGAGATGAGTGGAGAGAGGCTTATTCGCTTTTGATTGTTTTTCTACCCTTTGCACTCATGCCATCACCCATCTCCCAACGTTCATCACCGCCACCGCCGCCACCACCACCACCATCATCATCACAAGTATTATCTTACTCAGCCTTTGTACTTGCATTTCATTTACGCCATGTTCAAGCTACGCATGTGAGAATTATTGGAAGAAAGAAGCTGAGGGAGAAAGAGTGGCTACGAATTGTGTTGATAATGTGACTACGGCACGATCAAATGCTTGTGTGTAACAAAGGAATAATTGGGAAGAGGAGGGGGCAATTTTATGTACTGCTGGCTCGCTGACCAAAATAAAATTTTAGTGATTGCCCCCGCTGATGTCGAGAAAAGGTAAACGAGTTTCCAAAAAAAAGTTGCTTCCATTTGTTGTGTAAATGGGAAATATGTTATCGTAAAGTAAACTTTGCATAACTTAATGAGTGAAGGTAATTAATCAGTTCAGCTTTGTGTATGATTTATCAATGACAGCAACTAGGTTTGATGTATAGTAGGAATAAATAAAAATGCAAACACCGTGCGGTCATGTTATGCTTACAATCTTTCAGTAAAGTTAATGATGTCGGATGCATACGTTCTTAAATACTCTCACGCATATCACCCGACAAATGTTTGCAGGCACTAAACGTAGATGCATTGCTTTTTCATACACAGCTTTACAACATCCCGTGGCCGATAAGAATTACGTGACCACTTTTTAATCAAGTGGAAATTTTTTAGAAGTTAATTTCCCCAATCAAAATTGCATATCACGGAGCACACCAATAACCTTACAGTAACTTCACAGTACAATCACGGTGATGCTTATGCCTATTATAGGAAAGCAAGAGGAATATAAGAATAAAGCAACATGGGGAGGAAAGGGGTTTTGAGTCTGGGAATGTTTTCATTCGACTTGGATCTTTACAGAATTCACAAATTTGAGAAGGGAGTTAGTCACTAAGTTGTATTGAACTAAAACAAGATAAATGAATGGTTGACTGATGATGATCGTCGTCGGCGTTGTTACAGTTGTGTTAGACATAGTGGTCGTGGTAGTGTGGTTGAATAGAAACAAAATACAAGTATGGAAGTACTTCATTTCATCAAAAATTGGGAAACCGAATAAAAATACAACTTTACCAAAAATACTCATTTTATTAGTGTCTGTACTGCTTTCTTTTCTCTCGTTTATTAACATCTGGAAAATATGCTTTAAAATGTTTTATAAAAGCTTGTATTGTAACAACATTTGTATGTCAATTTGGTGTACTGGAAAAAATTCTACAATAGATTTGACATGTTCTTGTGCACACGGAAAGTTTATACATTTTGATTAAGATATGGTGAATTCAGCCCTTAGAGTTACACCGTTTAAATCATGGTTTAAAATTCCGTGCTTCATGAAAGAAACTCGTAAGTTGTAGGACACGCCTGCCGTGTGCATAACCATTACGTATTTCCGTAGACATGAGAAATTTAAAAAAGTTACTTTGTTGCAGTGTTATTACATGCGGCACATTTGATACTAATGCATGCCGTAGCCGTACCCTAAAGTCAACACAGAAATGTCATGAGCTCATAAACAGTGTTGTTAGTTGTTAATCTCACTGATTTAATTGATGATGCCAGGCGGTAACGATTTTTTCAAGGGCATCTTTTCCATTTTGGGTATTAGGTTGTTAGAATTTTTATTGTATTTTATGGAAAAATATGTCGAGTGGAGATCCTTTCCGAATCCGATTACAATGAATTTGACTTTCTCAAAAATTCAATAATCTTATCTAGACAGAGTGATTGGGAAAACGCGGTGAAGTCTCCGTGATTGCACACATTCACTGGTGCGCTTGGTGAAGTAAATTCTTGTTTGAATGGGAATGAGCAATAATGAGAATCCATTTCTGAAGATAGCCCATGTGCGGCAACCGTGATCACTTATATGATGCCAGTCAGTATAAAATAAACATTTGCATCGTATTATACTTGAAAACATTTATCGTGCACACTTAATGCACGAATGGCACTGACTTCAAAACGAGTAATCCCATGGAAAGCTCCAATCTATCAAAACACTGATATGATATATTTTATGTTGCACGTTATTTATTTCGTATCACCAATACGCAGACATTTTTAAGCCAATTTTTCAGTGGCATGTTCCACCATTTGTTTTTGTAACTTTATGTACCTAGGTGGCACACGTATTCATTTGTCGCTGTCCGTATTGAAAGGGATTTTATAAGGAGGAAGACGATAGAATGGGAAAAGCATGCTGATACGTTTTAGTTAAATGGATAATGCCATCCAGTAAGCATAGAAGCATTAGTTTGCTCGTTTTCCATAAAGAATTTGTCGAACAGTTTCTTTTTAAAGTAATGCAGACAGAAATACAAACTAGGATGAATACTGGGAACCTACTCCGTCCATCATGATGCAAGGTCCATTCGTTCAAGAAAAGGTTCGGTTTAGCTGTTGTGTCCAGTTCGACCAAGTGATCACACCGACAAGTGTACGCTTTTCATGAGTTCTGAGGTGAGACGAGCAAAGTATTTTTTGTTTGAAATATTGCGTGATGGAAAAGTAAGATGTTGGAAGACTCACACCGGATATTTTATGCATTATACACATGCACTTTCCCTCGCGTTTACCTTTTCCTGCAATGTGTGGTTTCGTCCTTCTCTGAATTGTGTATATCTCCTTAAAATAAGAAAAGGTAGTAACAGTAAAGCAACAAACTCGTTTGAAGGAGAGCATCATGCAATGTACATAAATTGTTATAATGTATCGAATGAAACTTTAAACCTGAAGCTCTGGAGTGAAATAAATGGAGGTAGCATCTTGCTGTATTGCTTTTTCCCATTCAACTTTCCACTAAATTCTGCGGATGGTGTCTTCTTTCTTTATTTCTTTCTTTTCCCTGCTTACTACTTTTTACTTCTTTTTTTCGGAACTGCGCTATGAAATAACACTTTCTTACAGATATATGGATACCGATGATGATGATGATGATGACTGTTGTAACAAAAGAAGAATGTTACAAGCTATATTCCGCAATAGTAATAATAATAATAAAGCACAATAGAATGGTTGGAAAGTTCTTATGATGAGCTCAGTAAAAGCTAGACAAAATTCGAGTGAGCTCGGTTTCGCTGTTTAAGGTATTGTGATATAGTGGCCTGGCTTCCTACTTTCATTGATATTATGTACATGAGCATGAGCATCATTGTCTGTTCCGTTGTGTGAATGCGGGGCTAGATGGAAAATAAAAAAGGATTAGAATGGACAGGAACGCTTTAGTGAGTAAATTGGAGAGTACATATTGTATAATCCGACAACAATGAATTTGACAGCATATAGTGAATAGTGATCGAGGTGTTTAAGTTGCCATTGCATCTCACACGTGGAGTCGTTTCTCTTTGCCATGTGTGATAGAATAGGAGAAGCTATCTCTTTTAGAAAAATAGTTTGGATGACTTCCATCATCAAGTGAAGTGCGGTTCAAATAATAATACTGAATTCGATACCCACAAGTCACAAATGTTTCCTCCATTCAACTTTTCTCATAGAATCGAAGCAGTTGATTCTTTAAAATGCACACTCAGGAGGATGTATTGCATAATATTTCGTTTCAGAGAGTCGGTTATTCATTTTTATATGCGTAATAAATTTCACACAAACGTCTGGAAATGATCCGCGATAGTCAGAAGGAGCAGTGAAGCGATCCTTGGGAAACCTTTTGAATACTGGAGGGTTCAATTCGGGAAGCTCATGTCGGACTAGAAATGACTTTGACATTCTTTTAAACAAGTTTGAATGCTTCTGTTCATTCCCATAAATAAACAAAGGATGATAACAATATAATTACAAAAATTGGAAATTTGGCCCAAGCATTTGCTTACATTTAAAGTTTCTACGAAAAGAAATTCACTTGTTCGAAATGGTGAAACAGCAATTTGTAAGTTATTCATCTGTGGTTTTGTAGTTTTACGTTGCAGGTGAAATTCAGTCAGCTATTGTAACTTGGGAGAATAGGAGAAAGCTAAGAAGACGTCATGCACGCACATCCACATAACAACTCATCTCAAATTGAACTCAGACAGCGTTTTACAGTTAAGAGAGGAAGCCAAGGAGAAACAAGATTTGTATTGGCGTGTCTGTCTAACCTGGATGAAAGTTAAAGATTCTACCATGTTACTTATGTAATAATAACCGTAATGTTTTGTTCGCGCGAAAAGAATACGATGCAGTAAAAATGGAGCAGCACTTTAGTAAAGTGCTTCTGCCGTGGACCGGAGCAGCCTAAAGTAGAGAGTTGCTTGAAAGACAGGCAATAGCAAGGAAAGGCTTAAGCATAATCAGACCTTGTAGGGAACACCTGAGACTTGGCTCGTAAAGTAAACCCCCTTTCTTTTACTGACAGACATACAAGGAAGAAAAGACACAAAAGAGAGTACTTATTTGGTACATTGAGATCCAAAAATGTACGTCACCGTCTCTTTCTATGGAAGTCACTACTCAATTTATTGTAGGAGAAAGCATCTCACACTAGCTTCACCGCTAACAGCACCAGCAGTTGTATAATTCCTGTGGCCATTTCCTTCATTTAAGTAATGTGGCAACCTAACATATTGCCGGTCCTGTTCCTCCTGACACTCTCCTGCTTACAATTTTCTCGATTTAGTTTCGTCAAAGAAGTAGGAAGACAATGCGGGAAGTCTTTCTTATCACATAACACACCGCCAATATGACGATATCATACAACTACGTATGTACTTAACTTATAGAAACAGATATCAAGCCTGCCTTTATAAAATTCTTCCATATTCCTAGCCGAGAAAATTGTGATGGAAATGGAGCTATTTCTCTAGCTCCTTTTCTCTCTCCCGCTCTCCGCCTTGTTCCGGTGGCTGGCACACGACAAAGCCACTTTTTAACTATCTCCAACTGCCTTCCTGCATTAAAAGTGAATAATGTCGATGCACATCACCTTTTTTGTATACTTCCATCTTTCG
Source organism: Cyphoderus albinus (assembly GCA_021029165.1). Lineage (NCBI taxonomy): Eukaryota > Metazoa > Arthropoda > Collembola > Entomobryomorpha > Paronellidae > Cyphoderus > Cyphoderus albinus. Next base: position 16,654 of record VYYJ01002171.1, on the reverse strand, counting down.
TTCTGTTTAATTCATCCGTCCAAATATTACTTACAGCCTCATACCTACTATTTACTCATATTGTTCTGTTCTTGGTAGCATTAGGGTGATGCTGATGTGACAAGTTTATTTAGTTGTGCAGAGAAAAAAATACCTGAATCATAGTTTCTTTGTAATAAGAAACACGCAGTAATAGTTTTCGCGTGTTCACTTTTATAGCTAGAGAAAAGCAGTAAGTGAAACAAGAAGTAGCAAGAGAGCCTAAAAATAATTCCCTGCGGTAATAAAACCTTAGCTTTACTTCTAGTTAACTTTCACTCTGCTACCATTATCTTCCAAAGTATATTTCCAAACTGTAAGTTTACCTGGGCAAACTACATAATTCCAGGCGCATTGTCAAGCAAGGGAATTCTGTTTGGAGTTACTCATTCTTAATGTTTCTCAATGTGTCTTCGCTGAATTTTTCGTCTGGTAGATAATAATGTGCCTAGGTGAGCATTTCATAATATTCTCTGAAGACAATAACGGTAAAAAACGGTCACGATATTTATTAAATGAGAGAATTTGAATTTATCTTTATTACGTGCTACCCCTCATTTGGTCTAAAATATGCACCTGATTGTCATTTCTATTCGTAAATCTTTATACGACTTTTTAGTGAATAGTTGTAGAAGGCGATTTGTCTATTTGAGAAACTGTTCTTTCAACGTTTCAATAACAAGAACGATGAAATGGATCATGGATTCTAAAATTTGATGAACATTCTTGGTGATGGCCAACAAACAACCAAAAAAGTGACTAAGCCTTGTCGAATTCATGAAAAACTTTTACGTGTGACTGATGACAAAAAGTTTAGTCGTGTGTAAAGTAGGAAAAATCAATATTTAAGTAAGTAGCCGTAAGAAACATCGACAAGCGACCTCGTTTTAGATTAATCTACAAGTTTGTAGTTCGCAATGTTCACTATCAGAAGCTAATGGGTTATGTCCTAGGCCTGTAATTAAATCTGGGAATCAAGGAGGCTGACAATAAAAATTGAACAATGTCTTTTGAACCCCGTTAAGTAGTAATTTAATAAAAGACGATTTAACGTTTAATTTGGCAAATTAATATAAAAAATTAATTAAAATTAATATAAAAAATCAAATTATTTTTTTGCAGTTTTGGCTATTGCCTTCTGCCTTCAATGTCGATTTTTAAGCCTGTCGGTACCAATTTTTGTATACTAATAAAAAATCATTACATTTCTGAGTTTAAAGTAACCTTGCAATCAACCCTACAGTTAGAATTTACCTTATCTTTACCATTGCTCTCTTTAAAATAGTATTGTTACCAATTCATGGGCATAAAACCAATGCTTTGCTCTCTCATTTGAATTTATGAGCATTTGTTGTAATGTTAGCAGCTGAATATGAGCAAAAGTCGATTTAGTAATAGTAGGGTAACGGTAAGGTACCGATAAGCAAATCTGATCGCGGTTCATGTTAATTTTATTGTTACCAGTAACGGTGTGCAAACTCTACTTTCAGTAATAAGGTTTTTTATAAATCTCCTCGTACGAGCTAATGATATAACTCATTTATACTTTTAAAATTAACACTTGAAAGTATGTGATAGTGATAACCAGTTCAATGCATTTCATATCTTTAGACTTTCCTATGCTCATTTAGTTCACATGTACTTCGCATGCAGTTCATAAGCACAGGCTGGCGGTAGTTCATCATCTTTAAGAGTCATACTGGATTGACTAAGAAAGCAGGAAGCAAAATGCAAAAAAGTCGAAAAAGCCATAGGGTACGCTGTTGACACATATCATAATCTTATAGTGAATGATGATAGCGGTGCGGTGGTGTTTTGATGACTGGAAGAAATATAGAAAAAGAAATTTATTCCTTATTTCTATTGCTATAAACGTCGTGCACAAGCAAACATAAAAACTGTATACAATACAAATACACAATCATCTCTTTTTCCCTCTGTCTCTCTTGTCTGACTTGTTTTCTAGTCCGCAACTTTATTTGAATGTCCTCCACATATACATACATGTGATGATAACATGCATAACAATGATGCTGATAGAAGAGGAAGAACTGTTTTGTTTGGTGAAGTTGAAAAGAGATGCTCCCAGTTTTCCTATGTGTTGCTTTCTCATTTAAACGTTGCCAGACAGAGTGGAGTCAGCACTGGTTGTTGGTAGTCATCACAGGGTAGTCCAAATTTCTTTACTTGGCTACCTCCTCTTACTTGGACGCGATTGCGACGGGAAAATGTATAAAAGATCGAATAAGCTATAAACTCCAACTTATTTATAAGGAATTCTTTTTAAAGTGCGCACTGGGTTTGAAATGCTTTGTAAGTATTTTTTTCTGGAAAATACGCCAGTTCCCATTGAACATGCCGCCCTAGACAAATAGGCACGAGTTTAGTGAAACTATACGTATTACTTACTACTACGACAAAAATTGCTGGAGAAAGTATTTTCATCTACAGAGAGAATCATGTTTATATTTTTTATTCTGCTATATGAGCATTGATGCACGGACAAAATATAGCAAGGAGTGCCTATTTTACATCCCATCGTTTCCCACCTCACTTTCTACGAAGGAACTTTTCATCCATGAGCATAGCGGAGTTTCTGCGCAAGGGAAGCGATACGAGATGTTTTCTGGCCTGGCTCACTAAAACGAAAGGAGAGATGCGGTGGCACACACAACAGCAGCAGAGCGCTGCCTACCTTCCCACTCCTTCCAACATCAGTTCTCTTATAGTTAACGGCTTCATATACAATATATTGAGAAAATGTAATGTCTGTACGTCTGCACAGTTGTGCAAAGTAAATGTACCATTTAAGTTCGTATAGTGACGGCAAATTTGTGGAAATCAGTAGGAAAGAGAAAGGCAGCTTCTTCCCTTGTTCTTCCCTTCTCCGATGTTCTGTATGGATGAGTGGAAAGAATAGGTTGCTTGAATGGATTCGCATTCTCTTGCCAGCCTCCATTCGCACAATACATTCAACTTTTTCCATTGCTGTTTGTGTTATTAGACTAACGTTTTGGAAAGTCCATACGCATCATTCCTCCTACTTTAGTAAAGTGTATATACAGAGCATCGAAGTTTAATCCTGAAGCGTGTGATATGATGATGGCAGTGGTTGAAAAGGAAAATACATTAAAATGTACATTGGCACAGAGCAGAAAAGAGGCTGAGGCTGGGAAGGCAAGGAGAGGAGATGGAGAAAAGAAATAAGTGGTACGCCTAACTCGCCAAAGTAACTATATATGTAAAAACATTAAAGAGGGGAAGAGAGGAGAAGACGAGACGGATGTACTTATGTACTTTACTCCATCCACCGAGAGAGGAGAGAGGCAAAAAGTGCTTTATGCATTATAGATATTACGACGATGATCAATGCGTGTATACCGGTGCTGGCTGCCGCTCCTTTGCAATCCTTACGAGAGGAAGAATGTAAGCTCTGGAACGTAATGCTATGTCGAGAAGAGAGAATTTGTGTAATGTTGCTGTTGTGTGTACCTTAAGGAAATATTCATTATATGAGTATATTGTGCGCTGGTGATGACTGACTCTTTCTCACTCTCTCGTAGCGAGTAAAGAGAGGAGAGAAATGCTGCTGTATGAGTAAGGAAACGTAAGATAGGAGAAAAATGAAAGAATTGAAACCACCGACTGCTCTGCACAATAAATACTGACTCTGAACAGGAGCAGCAGTATTGTGGAGCATCAGCATGATCACCACTGCCATTGCTAGATGCAGAGAATGGAAGCAGCAAGTTTCAACTGTGAAAAGGTTTGCCCAACTCTCTTTTCTTGTCAATGCCACTCTCAACCTCTGTCCTTTCGTATCTCCGCTCTCCAGAGCTCTCTCTCTCTCCCTCACATTTCCTTCCAGTTGAATCTCTCCTTTTTTCGTAGCCAGAAAGAGACCGTCTTTCTCATCATCTGCAACCACTTTGATTCCATTTCTTTCACTTCACTCCCCTTCTTTCCCTTTCCTTTCTTCCTTCATTCCCTTCCTGCAGGCATATTCCTTTACACTGGTTCACTCTCCCACAGACACATGCACAAACTCAGACATTTTCGTTTTAGACTTCTTTCTTCCAATTTTCAAGTTTTTCTCGTTTTCATTCTTTCCATTTTGACTCCTCTTTTTGGATTGGAAATAAAAAGAAGAGTGGAATCAGCTCTTTCAGATTTTTCCAGCAGTAACACACAGACATTGAATCACCTTACCACTTCAGCCACCACAATTTTTTCTACTCTTCAAACATCTCAGTTTTTCTTTCTCTCTATTTCGTTACAAAAACTTCCGAGAACAACTTCACTTTCTTCATTCTTTCTTTTCCTAACCAAAGTCAACATTGCAAATATAGTTTTTCTTCTCTCTGTTTATTTTTTCGATGCAGAGTTATGTACACACATCCAGATCTGAAAGAGTGGAGACTGGTGTAACCAAAATTCTTTTCAACTTTCACTGTAAAATTACACTGCCACTGCTACTGCTACGCTAACGTTTTATTTGGGCTGGGTTCTCTGTGCACGGTTTTTGTGGTTTTCTGTATTAACAAGAGGAAATTCGTCGTGTTTTGTTAAGCTTGACAATAATAAAATGTACAAGAGATATTTGGAAATAGACAGTAACAAGTTTCTTTTGACCCCAGGAGACTGCTTTTTAAAACAAGTGAAGAAGAATAGAAGCACAAAGTACGAGCGTGAGTGGAAACGACCTAGACGGACAAAAGGGTAGGGCATTTTTTCACAACCAATGACACTCTGTCATATATTTTTTCTAACAAAAAGTTGCGGGTGTCCACGAATTTATTTTTTTAGAAATTTTTAAGAACAATGGAGTTCATTGTACATTGCGCATACTTCATACACACTTAATGAAGACTAGAGCTTAGCCTAGACTCGAAATGTAGAATTTTGTTCAAAATCAACTAGACTCAATTTCTTTATTAATGGCCAATCACCCTAAAATGCTGCACACTCTTTTCTATTCTCCTCGTCTGTGAAAATGGCAATAAAGTAGGGGAACAAATTTCCCGAAACATTAAACGGCAGTGCAAGGACGAACGACCGGTGGGACTTTATAATATTAGCGCAAGATATATAGCGCGCTGGATGAACACGACATCGGTTAACAGTCAGGACTTTGTAAAAGCAGGAGAATATATTAGGGATTGCATAAAACATTCATATTCTTGCACATGGCATGACAATGAGCAAGCAACACATCACATTGAGGAGGAAAAAATATGTTTAGTAACGTCCCAGTCCCAGCTCATCCATACATCTGAATTATGGGGATAGCATTGGTTCAGTTTAGCTTGTGGAAGGGCCAATTCTAAAACTTTTGTAGCTGCTGCTACTGCTGCCTGTTGTGATCTGTGTGCTGTGCTGTGACCCTCTCTGCTCTCTGCTCTTCTGATCTATCAAAAAACTCATTCAGCAAAGTATTCTTCTTTAAAATCTTTTATAATGAAACTTGGTGCTTTACGTGCATTACTTGTGAAAAATAAAAGAATCGAGTTCCCCTTCATTGATTAAAGTCATAGACGAGTTTCGTTGCAGCCTGAAAAAAGATCCATTTATTTATTCATTGAAGTGAAGTTGTTCATATTATTATTATTATTGCACATTATTTTCATCACAGAAGCTGCGACTGTGGACGTACTGCAGCGAGTTTTGTTCACGGTCAGATTCATTCTTCCATTTCCCGTCATATTCTTCTCGCTCTTTCAGCTACACCATATTATTCATTTTACGTGTGTGATTTGTGCACATGCAGCTGTGTAGATTTTTTTCTGTCTGGCTGCTCTTCTTTACTCTACTAATGTCTAGTTAAAAGATTGAGCGAACGTTTCATTTGTAGAGTGAGACAGCGTATCAGAACGTTGCTTACAAAAGAAAAGGCAAAGGTCTTGATGGAATGAAAACGCAGCCATAAATGCACCAACAATGTACAAATATTGCTTTCTTCTCTTAACTACGAACTGAGCCATTGTTCAAAAGCTTGTGCATGCAATAAAAATATTGTAATCCGACAAAATCATTCTAAAATATTTAGAAGCAAAAGCATTATCTAAAGATTGCACAGGGCAGGAGTCTCTGGGAAACAGGATTCGGTCCTGCTGTACCACTCCAGGCAAAACTGGCACTGGGAAAGTTCATCATAAACCATTGAGAAAATGAAATAGAGATGTGAAATTACCACTAGCATTATTGTACGGGCGGGCAGGATATCTTTAGACGATTGTTGCATCCTGACGGTCTCTGCACATTACCATTGCTATAATCATTACAATCATCGTGATTACATCAAACTGGTGTATGTAATGCATTTGTTGAGAGTGATACACTTAAAAGACAGGGAGCATAACTGTTCGAAAATTGGAGTTTTGCCTGAATACGGACAGACATAAGCAGGAACAGCATGCAATTTTATCCGATTTTGACGATTTCTCCTTATATTCTCTTTTTATGAGTTGGGCACGTACCAAAAATGGAGAATAAAAGTGAGCAGAGTGAGAGATGGGAATATTCTACACGCCATGACCAAGTCATGATTATCATCGAGATGATCATATCATGATGACGGTACATACATATAAGCAAAGTAGAAGAGCTTCTGATTTTCATCATTGAATTGTGGTGGTTTTCTTTACTTCCCTATTCCCGCTTGCTGTTGCTGAAGTAATAGAATCAAAAGCTTTTTCTTCTTTTGCATCATCATTTGCAGGGCCAAGCACAGCACAATACTTTCCTGCCTCAGTAGAGTTGTGTCTAAATGGGAGCTTGGCTCTAATGTGCCGGGATCCAGTGGAAACACTGGAGCAGCCGTAGCAGTGGTTGTGTTTTATTTTATTTGTATCAGAGATACAAAGCTACTGACATGGTGGTGTGTCCGTGCGAGATGGTGAGTCAGATTCCAGAGGGAAGTTTATTGCACTCGCACACAGCCAGTGGATACATTTCCAGTCTCACTAGCAAGCACAAGAGTAACGGTACAAATATTACATCTCCTCCTCACCGCATCATTTTTGCTCCTATTATCCCCTTCGATAATTCTGCTTTTTTCATAATCAATTTTCTTTGATTGTCTCTTAATCATCATTGCCGCGAGAACGGGTTAGTGGTGACCACAGTGTGTTGATTTATACATTTTTACTTTCTAAACGATTTTCATTTTGTGGGCAGTAATTTTAAACGTATTGTGAAAAGTTGGCGATTTTGTAGGAAAAACTGGACGTACACTCGTTATAATAAATATTTTGTTTAACCACATTTAAAATGGATAGATTTTTGTAGTTAAAACGTTTGGTAGTTGGATTGTGTGTTTTCAACATTTTCCCTTTCCCTTTACACCCTTGTGTATTTTGATTTGTAACAAAAATATTTACAACCTGAATAGTTAGAAAAGTGAAGGCTGTAGTTAATTCAAGTGGAATTATGAAAGAGCTTTTTATTAACCTTAGACCGTATCGTATCTAATGTGTTGATCTCAAGGAGTACTAAACGTGCACCTTGTTCAGGCGAAAAGAACCGGTGTACAACTGGATGAGCAACTGGAATGCATCCTTCGACTGCCGGCTTTTACCTATACTATACCATGCATACCCTTCTTCGACTTTCTCTCTTTTCCAAAGGCATCAAAAGTTAATACTTTTCAACGTATTTCTTATGAGGACGCAACAAAACTCCACCAGCCGTTACCAGCAGACTGTTTCTGATCAGTGTTTATGTGACTTTTTTCCGCCAAGAGAGCAAAAATAGTGACTCAATTGATTTTTTATCTCTCCTCTATTTTATGAATAAAAATGAAGAATAGGCTGGAGTGGTGTATCATTGTCATTTACTTTCATCTCTCAAACCCCAGTTCATCTCAAGGACAGTCGTTGATTCAGAGAAACCCACAAGATGGTTAAAAAGCAGAACTGCCAAAACATGCGACAAGAAGCTCAACCAAGCGAAGGAAAATTGGAAGCAGAAAGTAATTCATGGCAAAAAAGTAAGTAAAAAGAATATTAAAATCTTATTCACACTGATCCTTGTCATCTCATTCCATCTCACCAACACTGCTCTTAGATGTACTCAAGTAGAGACTACAGAAACGCGCTTGCTGCTATAGAAGTCGCCTGTTAAATACAATTTCTGTTTTAATGTAGTGAGTGACGCATAGCATATAGCTACTATAACAAAGGAGATTATGAATGTAGAAAGAAAAAGCGACCATCTTTTGCATTTGCTGCTGCACTATTTTCACTGAAGCTTCATTTATTACGATATCCGCACGTAAGACAATGTCGTCAATTTTTATCCAATCTCCTCTTCTCTCTACAACACTGCTAAAAGCCAGGACAAAGCTGCATTATACCAACTACTAGAGCTAGGTTCATCGTCGTGTATATATGCTTACTCAAATGTGTGAATGCGGTAGGTAGTTTCCAATTACCAAAGTATACACGGCTAAAACCTTCACAATACAATACCATATTAGAAGATTTCAACAACACATCAGCGAACCGGTAGATTCCCGTGGCCCTCACAAACCAATTAACTCTTCCAGACAGAATATGTCGTGTGTGCTGAGAGAATGGACCAGTTGTAAAAAGGCTTTCAGTCTACTTCACACGTTCCCGTTTATTCAGGTCGGTGTGCCCAGATTACACAAGTCATCTGCTCTTTCAGAGTAATATAAAAATAAAATAGGCAACATCAACTACCAACTATTGAGAGAGCGAGAGAATGATAAAGAACAAAAAACCATCAAAAGAATAATGGCTGAAGCTCTATTAATGCTATCGCGTTGTTAGTACATTTAACCGTCCTTGTCTATCACACTGACTGCTGTATTTGTACTGCTACATGGAGGAAAGGATTAAAAATTTATTGTTTCGTCTGCTTCTGTCAAATGATGCTCACTCGTCATTCATCCATGCCCAACCTTATTATCTTTCACAGGCAAAGGCTTCTCAAATGTGATCGGCAAAAAATTGTTGACCATGCTCATACAATTTTCAATTCGCACTCGAAGCCATTGTTTAAATTGTAACCCTACAAGGATTTTATTCACTTTCACATTTGTTTGAAAATGGGATGAAAACTATATGGGAAATAGCAATTACAATTACACAGAGAACATACGTTGAAATAAGACATCACGGAAGAAAATGAGAAAATCCTACCTAGGAATAATACAAAATCACTGGATATTGAAATCCTGATTTTTTTGTCCAGGTCACAATTGCAAGCATCACGCCTGCATTTCAGCTGCGTGTATTGTTTCAGGTAGGAAAAGAATCTGAAAGGAATCACTTTGCAATAACTAAATAATTTATTAAGTAGGTACATAAGAAGAGAAGTGTTCACATAGCCATCCTGCAAAGTGGTACAAACTGCGTTCCCTAGCAGAAAAGGCACAGCTTTCAGTCTGTCTCCTCTCAAATTGTAAATACTACTTAGTTTTTCTATACCCGGTAGAAAAAGTGGTATGGAATACCTATGTATAGAACGGTTTACCTTGGGATAAAAGAAACTGGAAAATGGGGAGGACGGAGCTAGAAGGGATTGAAAAAGTTCAGTAATATCTAACATACCAGAAGAGCCAGGATAAGTAAGGTTGTACGAGAGCTCGAAAATGCATACAATATTCAGACATAGGAAAATCCTCTTGTTTGCCTTATCACCCTCATTATAAATGTATAACAACCGAAAATAAAGAGAATGGAGAAAGAAAGCATCTTTTGTTCATTCCCATCTACTCATCTTGTCTTCTCTTGTTGGATATTCCATTTTTTAAAGCAGGAAATCTCGGCCGCCTGCCACGAGTAAATATACAGATGCCGGTTCAGACACTCAAGTACCAAACGGCATTGCATTAATTGTTCATGTTCTGGAAGAGATTTCTTCATCCTTCCACTTACTCCATCGGTGAAAGTTCGCATAATGTGCGCTTCTACTTTACACTCTTCCAGGCATGAAAATAACCGAGAAAACTAAGGAAAGCATAAAAATTTCCAACTGAAACGGGGGTAGTATTGCAGCATACATATTTTCACTCCGAATATCAATTTCACACAGTGAAGAAATATGAGATGTTCATATAGCTGTGACCAAATGACGATAAACCGGTGGATAAAGTTTTTTCTTGTAAGTAAACCAACCTGTATTGCGTTAAAAAAGGGATCCTTACCACGTCTACGTTTCGTTTACACTTTCGCTCTTTCTCTTTTCACTTTTTCTCTTCGTCTCCTAGCATGATAACAGCTTTCTAATATGTTTTCTAAGCAGTAAAAGGAGAGAGATGCAAGTAAGGAAATAACTAGAAAGCAAGTAATTCCAGAGCTTACTCTTGAAATGACTGGTGAAAGCTGAACTCTGGGCGAATAAGTGCTGCTAAAAAGCAGACGGTGACGTTGGTTGGTGTGGAAGTGGTAGCGTTATTTCACTTGTAAAGGTGCTATATGTGTGTTTACGGATAATATGTTAAACAAAAAGTGTCTCTTAAGATCGTGATGATGATGGCGGTGACGAAGGAGCGGTGTTAAAAATAAAATATACCTAACAGTGCGCTGAAATAAAGGGCATATCTCTCTACTTACTCCTACCTCTACCGCCCAAACAGACAAAGCACTGAACAGAATACCGAGAAATGCCGAATGAAGGGATTCGAATTTCGGTAATTTCCCCACGTCTATGTAGGAAGGGAAAGCATTACGATAATATTGCTTAACTGTAAGATTTTTACTCTGTAGCGGAAGGCTAAGTTTTAGCAAGCAGCATCCACTCTCTTTCGGTTTCATATAGCTCCCGAGACATTGACTGGCTTTGGCACACGCTTTGGCTGAGAAGGAAAAGTAGAGAATGAAAGCTGAGCAGGGTCCAGCAGACACGAGTTGGTTATTCAACTCTTCAGAACTTCCACTCTTGCCACTCAGCTTGGCTTTTCCACCTTATACATAGACGTAGAGAGAAAAGCTTGTTCCGTTTGACTCGTCTTTCCATATACCAACATGCGGATGTACAGAAGAGAAAAGAAGAGAGTTAAGCGTCTCTTCAAGTTTTTTTGGATGTTGCTGCCGCTGTGCTGCTCCACTCTGTATGAATTTCCACAGCATAAATAACAAGTCCTTTGTGTGTCTTTGAAGCGAGTGGGGTGGCGTACCATAGCCATATTATACCATATTCTCCCAGTAAGGTTTTTTCAAGGTACACACATGTCAATTGACTCTTTTTGAAAGTTGTTGCTCTTATAAGTTTTTCCTGTACACAAAAGCACGGGTAAATTTGGAATGATGAACAATGTGCTTGCATTGGAATACCTTGTGTTTACAAGTTACAAAGTCTCTCTGATGTATAGTAGAACATTTGATCAGAAAACATCAAACTTCAAATGTTGTATGACGTTTAGCAAATATGAATAAATTGTGTACATTTACGTGCCATTAGATACTATTCGGTCGATTTATAAATTTACTTTTCAATACAAAAAAATGTCTTGATACTACCCTTGAATGCAATTTAGTTTTTTATAGTTTTGAATTTAAAGCACACATTTTATTGGTTTTCTTAATTGAAGGATTTAAATACGCATACTTAAACTTTCAATTTAACTGTAACAAAAGAAAGGACTCGAAAAAAGAAAATATTATGTTTTTATTAAACCAAGATAATTTTATAGCTTTATTAGAATAAATAAAAGCAAACGGAAAATGCAGCAGCTAAAGCAAAGTGCATTAAAGCATAAAACCACACAAGTTGTATTAAATTATAACTTCATTTAATTAAGCTTAGTTGTATTTCAGAGGCCGTCTTTTAAATGTGTTCTCCAATGTTTAATGTCTTAACGCCATACTGTTTAAAGTGCATTTCCTCCACTGAGGCTACTAAATCCTAAGAATTTTGAGCAAAGAGTAAAAAAGAGAGAATCGTTCTCAACTTGTAATTTTCTTGCTACGCTTTTTTGATCATTCGTTACTTCTAACGTTAGCATGACTCTGACTCTCTTGCTGCTCACCTTGGTGGTTTCTCAACTCTTTCTTTCTTTCACCATTTCTTTTTGTTGCTGGAGGACCACCAACTGGCATTGAGGATGACCAACTGGTAGAGAATGAAGGTTAGTTAGATAGATATAAGTGCTTATTAGAAGAGCAACTTTTGTGAAAACCAACCACTCTTACCACACCTCAACCACCGCTACTACATCACCATCTTGCACATTAAAGAGAAGAGCGCATCATCAAAGAGGGGAAACTATCTTGAAAATTTATTAAGGAGAAAAAAATTACACAGAGAAACGAAGATGAGAAGAAGAAAAGAATGACGGGAAAAGAGTTTTCCACTTGTGAAAAGTTTTCCTTTTTCCCTTTCCAACTTGAAATCTAGGCTTCTCCAGCTAACTGTAAACCCAGGCCAGCGCTAGTTATTCGGCGATGTGTGGTGATAGTGACATGGCAGATGTAGCGTGCATGTATCGAATAGAGAGAGGCAATTGGAATAGAGGGAAGAACTTATAGAACGTATTAGAAAAGTAGGAGAGATAAAATGGTTATGCTCAGTCTGACACGTGCTACGTTTTTCTGGGTTCAATACTCACTACAATGGTAGTTGGATAGGAGAACAAAGATGAGAATGGCTAGTTAGCTTTGTTAGTTACTTTTTATAGTTAGTTAAGTAAGTACGAGACAACTTCCTTTTGCTGCCTTACTTCAGTCGGACCACGACTGCCACTTGTACAACTTGAAAGCATCATCTTATTACGTTTCTTCAGTCATAATAATGCTTATAGAACAGGCAGAGTCGCTACCACAGAGCTTTTACGTACTTTACCTAACCACTCTGCGAAGATGATGACGATGGTGATGAGAAGCACTTCTTTTTCCTCCTCCTTCTTTTTCTCGTTCATGAAAATTCAAAAACCCTTTTGGCCATTGTACTTTTTCATTCACTCTTCACTCATTTGTTACAACTGGTGCTGATATGATATGCTTGAGTTTGGAGTTTGGATGATGGAACACGAAAAGTTCGTCTCGTCTCCTTGAAATACCCGCATCACTCTGTCTTTTTCCTAGTCTCTTTCTTTTCTGATGATGATGATCATTGTCCTCTCCTCTCTTTCATCGTCGCCATTACCATTGTCAGAATCATTGTCATTTCCATTGTCGTCATCCCCATCATCACGATTCTATTCATCCAGTCCCTCATTCCACTTTTATGCTGAGAAAATTGAGAGAAAAGATGTGGATGAAACATGTATAAAACATGCCCTCATTTGCCAAAGTCACGCAAATTTTCATCTTAACAACATCACAAAAATAAAGTGACTACAGTTCTTGTCATCTTCTTTAGCCTGTGGGATATGTCAGAACGGGACTCTCGATGGGTGTTCCACTCAGACAATCCTCCTGAGTGTTAGATGAAAAAGCGTCAAAAGTGAAGCGAGATAGTTTATACTCCGGGCACAATAATTCGGGATACATTGTATTACATTTGCCATAAATATGATCGTCTCGGCATCAGTTGCATATTCCTTTGACAATTTTTAATAATGATATTAATAATATAGTGATTGAAGTAATAATAGTGTCTCAACTACGTACTCTCACTCTGACAAACGTTCAACTGCACTGGAAATAATAATATTCTGGAGAAAGTACATCGTTGGAAAATGTGCTCATATCCTCCGTTTACGACAAGTATGAAGCTGGTTCCAGTAATAGCAGTGTAATCCAGATACATTTTGAAGCGGCATCATAAAGCAAATGATTATCTTGTTTTTGAAAGTACGGGGAGAAGTTTGCCGTATCTAAATCACTTAACGCTTCAACTCTTTCTTTCACGGAGTTAGAGATAATAATAATAATAAAATAATAATAATAATGATACAGCAACCAGTTCACATTCTCTTCATGATGATGTCAAAATAAAAAATACGTGACCTGATCACATTATTTAGAACTGAGTAATTGGAGGCAAAATCAGACACTTTTTAAGTCAGTTTTCTTGACAGATTGTTGGGTAAGGCTGAATTTAAACGATTATTAGTCAACTTTTCGTTATAATATACTTCTAATTTTCGATCAAATACTGAGGTACTGAACAAATAAGATTCGCTGTAGTGTTCAAATTAAATCGTATTGACTATTGAGTGTGTACGTATTTTAAAAACTGATAGGTCTGCAAGAAAAGAAATACCAATTATACATAATAAAATTGTTCAAAGGAATAGATTGTATTGGTTTGTTACATTTACATTGTGTAACGTTTCAGCATTGTAATATTGGCAATTATACAAGTCCAGTTTCAATTATTGAAGAAATGTGTTGCAATAATTAGGTCTTTCAAAATTATTTCTCAGGCCAAATTTCAACGCGAGATAGTGAACTGATCCTTCAATCAACCAGTTAGAACATACAATTCATATGCAGAGTTCTGAATCAGAACAATCGTGACTTCCTTATGGTTCGCATGCTTCCATCAAATAAAGAAAATCGTGTCATGATGCTAGAAACACAGGCCCTGAGATCGATCTTACAGTAGTGACGCAACACCATCAATAACAATTATGAAAGCAGGAGCTTTCTTTAATACCAGACATATGACAGTCGCGGGATAGTATCGGGTAAAGCATTACTAGTATTAGAATTAGAAGAACAATGGAAAACTTAGGGAAAAGTTTTATTTGCTGGAAGAGCTCCTTTATTTCTTTTTCGTGCTTTCTCCTAACAAACCCCGATCTTGACGAAAAGCTTTTTTGTTTGGCTGGATGGTGATGAGAATTGGGGTGAGAAGTGGGATAGAAAAAAAATTGTGACCCTTTGTATGCTTCATCCTTATTCATATAAATATAACCCACGCATGTTCATTTAGCAGATTCTGCTTTTTCTCTCTGATGCTTATAAACTGTACTACAAAAATATTCCATTGCTTCAGCTGGAAAAAAAGAAGCTTTTGGAAAGGTCCTTCGCCATCAAACTTCTCATCTTGGTGAAACGTGGATGTCTTTAACTACTCAAGAATAACTCGTAAACTTCTACTACTCCGCTCTGTAATAATAATGAGAGTAAAAGAAAGGGAGGATGTGCATTGCAAGAGTTGTAATAAGATGAACAGTCTAATATGTTCATGTTCAGTTCAGACACATACGTCTTCACTTTTTCCCGTTTATGGATAGAATGTAAGAAGTGTGGGAGAAGACGAGCCATGTAATCAAACTTAATCATCACTCATGCAGACAGCAGTGAAGTAGTCTGGTGGTACACACGTAGACTTGCTCGTGCAAACTGTCTTTGTCAATAGATGCGTACACTCGTTAGTTTATATGAGAGAATATGCACTGTGCGATTCTCATTCGTTTCTGTCTTCCATACATCTGCCTACTCATACGGCTCCGGTATTTTACTCCAGTGTTATTCCTCTTGTTCATTCCCAAAAACACAGGAGTTGAAAAGTAAGCGTGTGTCGTGTAGACATCTTAAGCATGCACAAAAGTAGATGCTTAAAAACGTCCGAGTTTTCTTTCCCTTTATCTCCTTTGTCTTTCGCTTTCATTCTTTCATCCCATTGGATATTTTATTATTTTCCCTTTGAGAGAGAAAGAGAATGTGTTCAAATAAGGCGAGCCGGATCAAGAGAAAGAGGGGGAAAGTTGAAAGGAAGCAGTTATTATGATGCAGTGCTGTCTACTGAAATGAACAAAGTGTCTGATTAGACCTCTCTGCATAACAGAATAAAGACAGTTGTGCAGTAATAATAAGTGGGAGCAGTGGTGCCGATGATGACGGTGATTTTCATTCATTACAGACATTACGCAAGAGAGGAGTGTCCCAAAAATGGAGTGATTCGTACCTTGCTTCATTAGAGGTATGAGATANAAAAATGGAGTGATTCGTACCTTGCTTCATCAGAGGTATGAGATAGAGAGAATGCAGGGACAATGAAGGTAGCGTTTGGTAAAGATTAAAAAAACTTGTCAACTACAGTCAACTTGGAGAAAAGTTTTGCACTAAGCATATTCCATATTCATCTACCTCTTACTGTGACTGCAATTTTATTTAAACCTGAACTGGAACAAAGCTTCGGCATTGAAGGAGTACAATTTAAATGTAGATACTAGTAGTTACTGAATACGGATAGAGAATATAAAAAGTCTTTTGTAAGAAATTGTGATAACATTGAAATGTAAATTTAGAAACATCGTGAATAATATTTCTAATCAATCAATGACGAAAAGGTAAAAATAACTTACTTTTACTTTTAGTTGGATGAGCTAAAAAAAGACGAAGGAAATGACGTCGGAATTATTAGGTGAAAGTAAAGTCGAACCCTTCTTCCCTTACAACCCGAAAAATCATCAAAAGGTAATGGAATTTTTTAAACTTTATAAATTATCTCTATATACTGACAAGCAAAAGCTGTAGACAGTGTATATACTTATATTCACAGAGCTTCCTATCCATGAGAGGTACAGATACGAGAATAAAATGGTACATGTGCATTGTAAATAAACTGGAGACAGTTCCTGCTGTTTATGTTTCCCCCTGTCCACTTCCAACTGAGAAAGTGAAATGGATTACAATTACACACATTCTTCTTCTACTCGATGTCTCTAGATTTCAAAGTTTACATTGTTGTAGTATTCACAACTCACAATGTTTAT
>VYYJ01002170.1:0-23414 GCA_021029165.1 Cyphoderus albinus | reverse complement strand
CGCAGCGCCGCCAGGACACTTTTTTTGGGAAGTGCGTCTACGTCTCTTATACATATATGTTGACACTAGTGTAGCCAGTAGCCAGAACGTTAACACCTGCGAGTTTTTCCAATTCGCCCATGACCGACGTCCATCTCCTTGCTCGAATATCACACCAAAGATCCAGATTGACACGTCCGTCAAAAACCTAACCCTTGTCGTGACCCTGAGAATAAAACAGGTGTAAATAATCGCTGCCATCAGAATTGTCCAAGTTACACAAGAAAATGGACTCAATAGCACTATGAAGCTGGTCAGTTTCACCCTTTGATTCTCGTTGTATCCCAATATCACTGCGAATCTGAGACCTTCATGCTCCGCTCCAAATGCCAAGGGGTAGCTGAAATTCCCAAACATTCGTTTCTTCAACGATGAGACTAACGTAACTT
Source organism: Cyphoderus albinus (assembly GCA_021029165.1). NCBI lineage: Eukaryota > Metazoa > Arthropoda > Collembola > Entomobryomorpha > Paronellidae > Cyphoderus > Cyphoderus albinus. The sequence goes on along the minus strand of VYYJ01002170.1, from coordinate 22,986 downwards.
TGTTAAACAGAGGAAAAACTTCGTGATAGGAAGTACGGTGTGTGCAGTTTTTCAAGTCCATCATGAGAAATTTAATACAAATGCTTTCAATTCCACCCATTCTGAGAAATTTATGAATATTTTTCCATCCGAATTTCCCCGTTTCTAAAATTATTCTGTCGCAGTTCTGAAAATTGTCTGGAAAATCCATGGGAAAGTGTCTGGTTGCCCCATAACCAAAATTGTCCAAAGTACTGTGCATTTTTTCCCAGTCCCGTTTTAAATTTTTCAGTGATTTTTGAAACGGCAATTGATTCAGTGGTACTGGCACCATACGAACGTTTTTCATTACATTTCCTGTATAATAATGGCGGTTGTGGACAAATTTTGAACATGAGAAGCAACTCCAGAACAATACGGAGGAAATTTTTTTAAATTCACCAGTTCGTGGAATTCGTACTAACTGAACTGATAAGATTACCCTTGAAGATTGAAATGATTCTGGCAACTCTGTGAATAGTGGCAAGGCCGAGATATTCCAGGTTACATTTCTACCAGAGACAATAATGTCCATCGTGGTGACGACATAGTCTGGCGATGTCAATTTGTACCGAGTCCCATCCTGTAGATGACGTATATTCAAGGGTACCAACGGGAATATATATTGTTGCAATTGTACTACCCCTAGAAAATGCCATTTCCTTTTTAATAATTCCGTATCAGGAATGGTAACTCCGGACATGCGAACGCGACAGATTTGAAGGTGTTTCTGTTTTGAGAATACTTTCACATAAATGGAAGAGAGGTCACTGAAAATGTCCTTGTTATGAGGAGAATATTCTTTGAAAGTGTGCAGGCTGACAACGAGGTGCTGATAATGAGTGAAACTAGAGTCGTCGGTAGTCCACTTAAATTTGTTTCTATTATTAATTAAGTCTCTGAAAATAAAATCGTAGCTTTTTGGAATATGTGGGAAATGTATGGTACAATTTTCAAATAATTTTATTAGTTTTGCGGAGTGGGATCTTTTTAAGTTGAGTAATGAATTGTCCTGAGGTAGGTCACTCGAAAAAGAATATTTAAGTAGTGAAATTATGACGAAAATATATATAATGTTTCCACCAGAACGATTTAAGCATGAGGTGGACATTTTTTTGTAATAAAGTGCAGAAGTTTTTTATTTGCTGTTTTGTTTTGTTTCTATACTCACTTTAGCTTTAGTACTGCAACGTTTTCAGATATTCATAGACGCCAGTAATGTATAACTTTAATAAGTTACAAAATTTAAAACATGAGCCTCAACACATTATTAGCTAATGTGGATATAAATTTTGTTGAAAGTTGAAAGTTAACGTGTCCAAATTTAATTTATTAATATGTATTATTGTAAATTGTATAAAAATATAGCAGTATTAGCCGCTGACTTTATTCAGTCTTATATAAATACTATGACGTTTCTTCAAAGCATCAAACAGTATGAGAGTTAAAGTGTAAAGTGTACACTCGTATTCCATTATTAATATTAGTAATAAAGCCGGTTTCAATTCAAGCTGTATTATTATATAGCGAAGCAATATTCTAAATATTACAAATTACATTTACATATACATACTTAAGGTCACCTCTATTTCATTATATTAAGAAGCACTCATTTTGATATTTTATGTATATTTAATATGCCCTATCCATTAAAGAACTCGCAAAATAATTTTAAAAGGAAGAGCTTTGCAAACACCGCTTATGAAAGCATGACCATTCTGAAACCTTTCTGAGTAGTTTTATACCCATGATTTAGTCATATCTTCTGTATATTGTATTACCATATTAATGGGCATTTTCGCAGAACATTTACATGGTGGGTTAGAAAGACAAACACTTTTAAAACTAGAACTCCCCGAACTCGAGATGATCTTAACTAAACTTTCGCTGTATTGCTTTTCATTCTTTTTTATATTATTTGTACTCCCGTCTGCAACTTCTTCCACTGTCAGAATTCCACTTCCAAAAATTCCGGGAAACATTCAATTAATTCCTCTCAAGTCACTCCGTATCGTTCCAGAATCACGCCACTTCCCTCATTACATGAAGAAAGCAATTTTAGGATTGCAAGAGAAGTTCAACTCTGTTATGTTAGATTATTCCTTCCTTTTTGCGGTCATCGACAATGACCAACGCCTAATCTGTATTGATAATCCAAACTCTATGGATCTATATATTCCTCAAATTTTCCGGTTCCCCACTATTGTGAGGAACCCTCAACCTGCAATTCAGATTCACAGTAGCGAATCGTTGATTTGGGTGTCAAAAGAATCACTCTACAGAGAAAGTTTTTCTGTTCACTACAACAACTCGAAATTTGTTTGTACCTTCTCAAAATTTATTGGGGAAAACGTGGAAATAGATACAGCAACGTCATGTCTCAGACCAAACTTTTTTCAGTTTGCGTCAAATTCTAAACCATGGATCGGAACCCTCCATCTTAAACTGTTCCCTATTTTATCGGTCTCAATCTTATTAAAGTTTCCAAATATATTTTTCATCGAGAATCCCACAAGCCTGCATAAATATTTACTTGCATCTACTTTGCCTTCTGTAAGTATCATGTTTCAACTATACAAAAGAGAAAAAATCGAAGAAATTTATCTGGATAATTGGATGCGTTACGCAACCCCTGTTTTACCTGGAAGCGAAAATCGTTATGTTCGTCAAGTGTTTCTCCTGGTAATGGTGAAGCGAGCTCAGCCAGATTCCCAAGACGCTGTAATTGAAAACATTTACACTGTAGGTTTTGGTTTTGAAATTACGAGGAAGACTTTTCCCAAGAAAGTTTTAATGGTGTCATCCGCAGTTCAATTGCGCCAAATATCACAAGCAACCTCCTTCAATTTACTTCGCGAGGAAATCAAATTTCAAAAATTCTCCTCAAACGAAAATTTTGGGTTTCCCTGGGCCTTGTTAGAAAGTAACACCGATCCGGGAGCAGAAACAGAATCGGCTCTCTACTACATAAAGATTTGCGAACCGGTTGACACATTTGTAATGGCTTTAACATCACGTGGACTATCCGCGATTGAGAAACTGGCTTTCGCCCATGGGCAGATCTGGAAAACAATTATGGGAAATTATACGATAGATTACAAACATTACGAAACCTTTAGCTCGACGTACTGTAATAAAGGTACACTTCTCCCAGGATCATTTCAAACTCACGTGCACCTGCTTGACTTGAGCAGAGAATTCTATTTAAATGTAAAACCCCCACTGGTGTTTCCGGTTGTCCACTTGATAAAGTTGAGCAGTATTAGATTTATCACTTGTGCAGATCGTGGCATTGATGCGACTGCCTATTCAGAATTAATTAACGTGTTTGATGCATACATTTGGTTAGCTTTAATCTTGTCATTGGTTTTCGTTCCGGTCATGCTAATATTTTTTATGAAACGCCAAAACGGCGACCTTGCTTTGCAAATTTTGTCTACATACAAAGTTTTGGTGGAGCAGGGTGATCCGTTTCAGAGTCAGGTTTTTCGGTGCCATGGTTCGAGAATTTTGGCCATATCTTTTTTATTGGTTGCAATTGTCACTAGCAATAGCTACAAAAATTCCAATGTTTACAATATGATTGCACCAAGGTTGCCAATTCCGTTTACAAAATTTACGGAGCTCCTGGAACGTAATGTCATAGTGATTAGCCGACCAACTTATATACACCTCGATTTCAGAACTGCTCCATCGCAAAACCATAAGATTCAATCATCACGTCACAGCGTGACTGATTTGAATGGTGTTACAGAAATGCTATCCGAAATTTACGAAATCAATGAACTTGATAAGCGCTTAAGTTCAAGCCAAAATAAAACAATGAGACAGGAATGTTTGAAGACCCTCATGGATAATTCAGGACTGCATCCATACATTGCCAATTTAATTAACCAAACTCTCCATTCTGAAGAAATAAGGGAAATCAGGCTGCTTCATTATGAACTTACGTTCCGAGGCGTGGAAAAATATGGTGAAGCGGAAACTCGATTTATAAAACTTTGGCGCGGTTTAAAAGCCAACTTTTTAAATCATGTTAGTAATCTCTCACTTTCATGGATTAGTGGTTGCAATAAAACGGCATTGTTAGCTCCGGTATTTCTCTGTAACCAATATGGCAGGACATTAAAGAAAATGGGAAAGAATCGTGTGAGCATTGGGACAGAGAGTTATACTAATTTTAGTGTGGCATACATTTTGGACGGTTATGTTCCCCTTCCCGTAATGTTTCGTTTAAGGGGAGTAGAAAATGCAGGATTGTGGGACTGGTGGATGAAACTGTTTCAAGGTGAAACAATTCCCATCGAATTTACCAGATCTGAAAATATGGAGGCACCGGGAATGGATGGAAATATTCGGGTAATTTTTATGCTACTATTGTTTGGCTTGGGGTTGTCTGTCGTTGTTTCTACAGTAGAAATGCTCCTTTACGGAATGTTAAAAGTTTTTAAATTTATATATAAATATTATTGCATGTTACAATGGTATTTACTGAAAATTTAGTTACATTCTGCATATTCCGTTGCATGTTTCATGTATTGATTCTACTTCCATTTATTTTTTGGATTTGTCATTTAAATTTCAGTACAAGGATTTGTATTCATTTGAAAACAATTGGCGTAGTTAAACTAAGTTAGTTTACTATAATTAATACATATTAAATAATACTTCGCTAAATGATTGCACCTTGTAGTTTCACCTTTACTTTGAAATTTTATTCTATTCAGTAGCTGAGTGTTTATGAATTTAAGGTCACCTCCATTTGATCGTATTAATTTGTGTTTTCAGGTTCCCTTTATAGCATAATACATACCAAGATATATAAAAATACTAAATACATACTAATAAAAATACTTTATGAAATGTTTGCTCCTTCCAAATTCATCTTCACTTTTAAAATTTGGTCTAAGCGTAAGCAGTTTGTTTGTCAAACACTTAAATTAATCTTCCAAGAAAAATGATTTTATTAAGTACATATTATTGCTCCTTTGTCGCGAAGAAATGTGATGTGGGAAAGTATTAAAACATTAGAAAACAAGACACTCGTCCACGTGTACACTTTATTTATCCTTCACCCATACGTATTCGTTAATATTTCATGAAATGATTGAACTTTTTAATTTCACCTTTATTTTGTAATTTTCTCTTACTAGTAGCCGAGCGTTTATCAAATATTTGGGTGAAATTATTATGTTTTGAAGATGAAAGCGGAATTTATACATATTTAAGTATTCTCGCTCGTCGGTCGCAAACAAATATGAGGCAGTATAAAATCGTTTAAAAAATGAAAATACAAGTAACACGCATGCTAATTTGCCTCCTAGTTTTATTAGACCTTCATATTATTTATCATTTTGAGGGAGTCAATCTTTAATAAAATAACAAGAAGATATTAAAGTTTACTCAACAGCGTCTTATCTAATGTAAGTGTAACAACACAAAATTTCCATTATAATAACGAAAACGTCACCCCTCTGATAAATTTTAACATTCTGTCTGGCTTACATATGTATGGGGAGTTCGCCCCTTTTTGAAACAATGGATATGTTAATGCAAGTATGTATTTAGTATATGTAGTAACCTTAATCTAAATTTAATGCAATATTATGTAATAATGGAATTGGAATGTGAGTGCACATATCATATGTGACATATGTAACTTATGTACTGTTTGTGGCTTTCAAGAAACTCCATAGTTTATAAAATGAATTATGTCAGTCAGACTAACATAAATATTGTTGTATTGGTTATTCAATTTCTTAATGTCTTTTAATAAATAAATTAAAGGGCAGCTTAACTTCCAACTTAAAAAATTATGTTCACTTTCGTTATCAAGTCTGTTGAGCTAGCTTCGTACGAAACATTTCAAAGTAATTATTAAAGCTGCAAATATAGGGCCATAGGGGTTTCACGCTTTTCAATTTCTAAACACGGCTGAAGCTGAAACGAGTATAAAATACAAAAAGAAAACATCAAACAAAAATGACCACTTTATATTTAAACTGCGTTAGAGGAAACATTTTATATATCTTCTTCCTAATTTCACTACTTAAATATTTCGTTTTGAGTGGCCTACCTCAGGACAATTCATTACTCAACTTAAGAAGATTGGACTCTGCGAAACTAATAAAATTATTTGAAAATTGTACCATACATTTTCCACATATTCCAAAATACTACAATAACACAAGAGAATTCAAATGGACCACCAACGACTCCAGTTTCACGCCTTACCAGCACCTAGTTGTCAGCTTACACACTGTGAAGGAATACCCTGCTCGTAACGATGACATTTTCAGTGACCTCTCTTCCGTGTATGTGAAAGTATTCTCAAAACAAAAACACCTTCAAATTTGTCGCGTTCGCATGTCCGGAGTTACGATTCCTGACACGGAATTGCTAAAAGAATATTGGTATGTAATAAGATTGGAGCAATACATATTCCCTTTGGTTCCCTTACACATTCATTCTTCACTGGATGGAACTTATCGCTACAAATTGACCTGCCCAGATTATGTGGTCACCACGATGAACATAATTCTCTCTCGTAAAACTGTAACCTGGAATATCCCGTCATTGCCATTATTCATAGAGCTACCAGAATCATTTAAATCTTCAAAGGTAATTTTATCAGCTCAACTCTTGCGATATTCACAAAATGGAGCATTTAAACAAATTTCCTCGGAACTTCTCTGGAGTTGCTTCTCGTGTTCAAAATTTGTTCAATACGACTTCTACTATGCAGGCAATGTAATGAGAAACGCTCGTATGGTTCCAGTGCCGCTGAATCAGCCGCAGTATCCACAATCACTGGAAAATATAAAACAGGGCTGGGAAAAAATGCACAAATCTTTGGGCAATTTCGGTTATGGGGCAACCAGATCCTTCCCCAGAGATTTGCCAGACGACCGCAAAAATTGCGACAGAATAATTTTAGAACAAGGGAAATTTCACTGGGATGGCATTTCTTATTTTTACAGACAGGGTGGACCAGAAAATAGCTGTGTTAAATTTCTCATGATGGACTTGCATAATTGTACTAATTCTAATAACTTTCGAAAAGTTTTACCGCTTTTCAGCAAAGTCACATTAATCTCGGACTCCAAGGAAATAATCTTCGGAAATTTTAGCTACCCTTTGGCATTCGGAACTGAGCATGAAGGTCTCAGATTTGCAGTGATATTAGGAAAGGGCGAGAATCAACGGGTGAAACTGACCAGCTTCGTTGTTCTCCTGAGTCCATTTTCTTTCGTAACCTGGATAATTCTGCTACTAGCCTTTATCGGCACATGTTTGATTCTTAGGCTCACGACAGGGGTTAGGTTTTTGATGGACGTTTCAATCTGGACCTTTGGTGTGATATTCGAACAAGGCGATGGACGTCGGTCATGGGCGAATTTGAAGAACTCGCAGGTGTTAACGTTCTGGCTATTATCTACCTTGATAATAAGAAATCTATACAATTCTAAATTTTATTCCTTTCTGACGAAATGTCCGCCACCGGAAAATATTCCTGCAACGATGTGGGACCTAGTTAACAATTCCAACAAAATGGACATTCTAGCGGAAGTGGTATTAGCAAAGCATCTCTACTTTCACTTGGACTTTCTGAACGACTCAAACTCAGCAAGCGAGTTTGAGCAAAAAATTATAAACAATATCAAAGTCGCCACTGCTCTGCAGACCGAAGATTTACACAGCTTTGTTGTCAATGCATCCAGCAAGGTTCCATGTGAAACATTTCTAACTTGGAACTATTTCGATTCATTTTATTACAATCCGAAGGAAAACCGGTCTTTGATAAAGGTAAAGTGCAATATGGAAGGACGTTTCGCATTGCTCTATAATGTACTAGGTGGCCGCCGAAGTAGTAGCGGACGGTTTGTGAAACCATTGTTTAGATTATTTACGGGTCGGAACACCATCGAGAATATAAATGCTCCTGCTGTTCTCTCGCAACCGGTATTCTGGTGGTTCTCGAAGCAAAAGCCTTTTTTCTTTGAAAGTTTTCAAAGGACGATTGCAGCTTTCACTGAGAGTGGGATTGTGAAACTTCTTCAACAAAGTTATGATATTTCAAGACAAGCAGAAACTATAAAGAATATAAAACAGAAACTGGGAAGGAATGACTCCTGGAATGCTTTCACCTTCGCAAAGCAAATGATCAGGAGAGAAAAGGTGAGGCAAGCGGATGATTCATACAGGATTCATGAAGACGACAATGAAGATTTGGTGAAACTGAAAGATATTTGGGTCATTTTTCAACTCTACGCTTTAATCATTTTGGGTGCAGTATTGATACAACTCATTGAAGGATTTAAATTTTATCTATATACTATGTATATGTTGAAAATTATATGCTGCTGTTATATTTATAAAGACGAACAGAATTGAAAACAAATTATTTTTTAAGAAATAACAAATTATTCACTGAATTGATTAAATTCACTCCTGAAGATCAAGTAAGGGAAACGATAAGTGTTTTAAATTTAAGGGCAAATATGAAACTGGTTAATATCATTATTATAGATTATTATATTAGCGACGTAATATTGTAAAGTAAATAATAACATAACGTAAATAATAACACAAGGTCGCCTCTATTTGGTGATACTAATTTGCGTGTAGATAAAATCTTTTAGAGTGACCACGCTACCCTTTAGAAAAATAATATACTTGCTGAAATGATTGCTCCTTCCCATTTCACCTTTACGTTTTAGGTTTACTCTAAGCAGTAGCGTTTTGTTTATCAAACACTTCGGGGAAATTCATCAGTCATAAAAATACTCATGTTATAATATTATTGCTCGATTTAACCTGTCAAAACTATAATGTAGAAAAAAGCTTTATTAATTAATATACTATGTAACCACAAGCGTTTTTCTTGTATTTTGAAGTATTTCACCTTCACCTATTCGGTATTCTATCATGGTTTTCAAATTTAAAATGTTGAGTAATATTTTAATGATGCTACATATGTATATATATAAATAGTCATAGTCATATGATATCAACAATTTATTCCAAATATTTGAAACACTAAAAAAATAATACCATTTATACTGGAAGAAAATATATTATATAAAGTAGTATATTATTGTCCAAATGTCTGTACAAATATTATATTTTGCCAATATTACCAAATTATTAAAATATAAGATTAATATTTTTAAATTTGATGTCTGAAGAAACCGAAAAAACTCTGACGTGTGGAGGACATTGTACGCTGTTGGGAAATTAATCTTGTTTAATTTGAAAGTAGAGAAAATACTATTTGTATTGTATGAAATTAGGATTTAATTAATTTCCGTCCACTCCCCTTTCTAACACTAACGAATTCACTTATGAATGTGAATGTGCAAATTACATTGACCAACATCATTAAATTGTCACGGAGCAAAATTGTGACAGGACGAGGACATTGACAAAGAGGAAAGTAAATAGTTCTCAATAAATAAACAAGCATTTCGGAAGTTTCCACTTGGCCCAATATTGTAATGCCTCCAATTAGTTTAATGAGGCACTTCAGCTGGACAAGTAAGAAATTTGTGTAAAAGCGGAATTTTTCACATAACTTTCTTTTTCAATTACTTACACAATGTTTGCAAAATTGGTTCATTCATGAGTTTCATCAATTCCATATGTAGATAGTAGAAAATTTAGAAAAAGGCGAAAATAAGAAAAATAAAAAAAATGTTTTCAAAGTGTAATTTTTGGTTGCTTGTTCTGAGCTTGGGTTTTCCACTCAATACATGTCTTGTTCCCAAGCAGTATTTGGACACACTTCTCGCTCAAAATCTTTTCAAAGGCTATGATTTGATAGTTTCCCTACGAAACCATTCAATGGGTAAAATATTCAATTAAATAATATTTTTATAATTTCCCAGTCACATTAACATTAACTTTTAAATTTATTTTGAATTTTCAGATAACCTCTTATCATGGCTTCACGATACAGGCAACTCGTTTTATTCACTAACCCTTTACAAAACAAATTTATCAAGTACATTGGATCGTGTACGTACAAGATCCCAGAGTGTGGAGCAGATCGCAATTCTAATCGAATTTCGAAACATTTCCCATCTGGAAAAACAACTGGAAACTGCAAAGCAATACTCGAGAGACACTTCAGTTCCACAGCCCGTGTTTTTCGTTCTGGTGACGTCTCCATCTGTCTACGTAGAGCTTCTTAATAACGAGGAAAAATTATCCAAGCTTTCACTGCAGTTCAGTATCAACAGTGACTTTTACTTTTTTGGTGAAAGTCACAACCACACTGAAACCAATGAAAAAGTCGATCAACCCAGGAAAGAAAAACGTAAAACATCGAAATCTATATTAAACAGTCTACAGGATCAGGGATTCACGGGACAGCCATTTCCAGGTGGTTTTGAACTTAGTGAGCTTTACTCCCTCAAAAATGAAACATTTTACGAACCAGTCGACCTTAAGAAAACCGCGTTGTTCCAGAAGGTCATTAGACGCCATGACTTTCGCTCAGCGCCTATCGTAGCTGTGGCAGAGTATGGCTATCCAGCAGGCACTACGTTTTCTCCGGACAACACAACTTTCTCCAGTGGATACGAAGTGGACCAACTCAGCTTTCTCGCGAGCTCTTTCAATTTCTCCGTGAAACCAAAAATGGGCGAGGGGTGGATGCATATTGACAAAAATGGAAAATTAACTGGAATGGGGGACCAGTTAATAAGACGAGATGCAGATATTGCCATTTCATCCTCCGAGATGTTAACCAGTCGCGCTGTGCATTTATCATTTTTACATCCCACCTATTACACAAAGTATGTTAATTAAATAAAATAACAATTTTTTATTCAATATTCATTGTCAGAAAAATGATTTTTTTATTCCAGAGTTTGGGCTTATTTCAAGCCACCTGCTTCAAACTCCATGCGAGATATCTTCATAAATGCTTTCACCCTCGACCTTTGGCTGACAATGTTTGCCACTTGGTTGCTTATCATAGCCGCCATGTTTGCACTGGCCATTGTAAAGTGGAAACTTGGAACTTTGCAGGAAAACGATAAAATTGTTATCTCGGAGGTCTTTATTTGGGCTACGGGTGCAATTTGTCAACAAGGTATTAAAAAATATATAATACAAATAAAAAGTTATAGAAATGAAAGAAATCAAATGAAATACTCTATTATCAGGTTGGCACGTCTGCCCGGAGTCAGGCTGTCTCAAAATAGTTTTCATTTTCGCCCTAATCACCGGCCTCGTTTCTTACGTTGGCTACTCTGCCGCTCTAGTGTCAATTTTGTCCGTGAAAGTTGTCCCAATTCAGTCAATATCCGATCTCATCAACCACCAGTACACAATCTACAATGACAAATATACACTAGGAACAAACGACATTGTGCAAGATTTAGCGGGTCGAGTAAAAATTTTGCCAGAAGATCAAAGAAGCCTCACAGGTGTGGAGGGAATAGAAAAAATCCTGAAGTCAAAGTCAACATTTCTAGGTGTCGCAGACATGTTTTACCCCACTGCTTTAAACACTTTGTGTACGGACGTGGAGGTTTGTAAAAATATTCAGCAGGTTTTGGTCTCGAATAACATTCCCATTCAGGGAGGAATGTTTCTGAGGAAAAGGTCGTCATTCACGGATTTCTTCAATCATCGAATTCTCCTCATGTACGAAAGGGGAATCAGGAATCGTCTGATGAAAACATTTTTCAGGGACACTTCTGTTTTCTGCTTGGACCTCGCATCAGAAAAGGAGCCTTTGGGTTTTAACGATATTGTCACAGCGTACGTTGTACTTTTCATAGGCTATGTATTAAGCTTGTCGATATTGTTGCTGGAGAAAGTTGGTAGAGGTGTGCTGAATGTATCGACGTCAACTTTGGAGAAAGTGCCTGGTATTAATGCGGACAGCAGTAGCGATGAAGTAAATGAGGACGAGAGCAATGTTCGGACTATGAACACTAACAATCTATCAATTTGGCGCATGGCCACATTTGGCCTTGGACGCAACGACGATGTAAGATAGAAATTCTAGATATCACGCGTGTTTTGAATGTGCTAAATATATAAATAATAAAAATGTGTTTTGACAAAACATTTTATTTTCAAACAAATATAATTTTATTTTAATACATATGTAAAATTGTTATGTTTAAGATAACATCCATATTGTCTTTATAAAAGTCTCCTTACTCACCTAATAGTAATCACCAGCAGAACCAGACAATCTGATCCTGGATTGACCATCGTTTTCTTTAAGAGCTCCATACAATGCGAAAACTGCTCATGTTGTCACGATGTTTATGATGATGATGTAAGATCCTGAGTCCTTTTTGAAAACATGTTTTAAATACACGCTCCTCAAAAGAGACGGTCTCTACGTGGTAGTTGTTTTGAAGCTAAAAATTATACTGATTTGCTTCCAGCTAAAATAATTTATGTTTGCTAAATATATCCTGTTTATAAGGATTTAACTCGTTGATTTATTTATTGTAGTATTTTCCCGAAATTTGAGCCTTAAAAATTCTCTTTCTTCCAAACAGAAAATTATTCATATTATGTTTTTGAACGAAACGCGTTTAGAAATAATAAGTCCCAAAATATTCTTCGACCGCAAGTTAATATTTCAGGACAACCATGAAAAATTATACATATGTAGTGATAGGTTTTGGCAAAGACATTGTAGTGTATTAAAATTAAAAATCGGAGTTTGCTTTAATCGTTTTCCAGCGATTTGAAATGGGTCGGCATATTAAATTAGAAAATAGCACTGACAGTAACTCGAAAAACTCGGTTCGAGAAAGGTGCAACACTCTTTTTAAATGTGTTTTTCATTTTTATTGTTTGAAAACTGTTAGGTTATAAGAATAGAATAGAATAAAAAGTGTCTATGTTCAAGGAAGAAGATGAACATTTTTTCTCATCCTGTGTCATATCACTTTTATTCTGTCATTACTACACAATAACAAGACTTGGTGAACCAAAAATATAAGAAAAAGATAGCAAGCACAAGCAAGCTATATAGTTTTAATGAGTAAATGTGATAAACCTTGGCAGAAAGAAGAACCAGCTTTACTTATCCACTTCAGCAAATGCTTCAAACTTGTCGCTTGCATGGCTGGATAAACATTTCACTCTGCCACTGCCAGTATTATGTTTTATTTACACGCACAAAGCAAAAAAAGACCTTGTGAACAAAAAATTCTCAACGAAGCCTTGTCACTTGTTTATTGCCTTAACGAGATAATGGTAAAACACAAATCATGTCTTTAATTTATTCAACAAAAACGTGTCCCATTCAGAGCGAAAAGGAGAGACATTATTCTCCATAAAACTTGAACTGGCACAGTGATATCTTTAGTCAAGCAAGCATGAAAGCGACAAGTTTCAAACAAAAACAGGTTTTTCAATGTACATTAAAACATTCCAAAAATTTATATTCACACAAACTGAAACGGATACAATGTGGTATAATGCAAAAACACTAATGTCCAGAAACAATTAAAAATATACCTACTTCAGCATTTTATTCAATAATAGGCCAAGTCTCTTATATGTACGATTGTAAATGTTGTCGGTTGATACCAGTAACATATTTACAAATAGGCTGGAGTAGTAATCCAGAGTATTTATGCATGTAACATTTTTTTCTCCAACCGACACATTTTTCCAGACAATTTATTGACTCTCGCAGACATGCTATAAGAAAGGCTTATAAGATTATTTGTATAGTGAATCCAGCATCTCATTTTTGGATGAATATACATACATATAATATTTTATTACTGTTTACGACGCAGTTGCCAGTTCAGTGTTTGATCTGCTGTCTTTTAGAATGTTTGTTCCACCGCAACATTTGCAACACTTTACTCTGTGTTTTATATTAATACTTTTAACACAAAATTGCCTAATTAACTTTTGTCTGATGAGTGTTATTTGAAAATACCCCTGGTAGGTAAGTTTTACACAAATAAATTTGTATTTAGTTTAACGCGTAAAAATACATTAAAAATTAATATTTGATTCAAGTTTTTCATATTTTATTTTCATTCAAGCTTGTGACTGAGCCAGTGAATTATTCCTTGTCACTATGCAGTTTTGAACAATTCGAAATTTGTTTCCAAAATTAATTGTATACAATAAATGGATAAAAAGTGAACATATTTTTATCTTTCAAGAACGCTCAGAAAGAAAGAGTCATTGATTCATTTATAAAGTTGGAGTTTCAAATTATGTCTGTCTATTTGTGATTAATCGTTTCAATGTACTTATCATTCCTGAACTGGTGACTTGGTAAGTGTGCTATAATTCTAAGCATATACATATTTTTTGTGAATATTTGCAACTTTATCGTAGTGGATAAACATGAGTGTTAATCAGGCAAACCTGGAAGGTATTTTTTATATTGATATTGTACAAACCTACAGCCAAATTTATTCACAACAAATCACGGTTTGCAATGCTAATATTTTGTTATCATTAGTAGCAAATCAAAATGAGGAGAATGGGGCTAATGCAGAAAACGTCCCATTAATGAATCGTCCACCTAGTCGCTATCCTCATATAGACCACCGCATATTTTTTATAGTTAAGAACGGCGAAATTCAACAGTTGAAGGATATCCTAAATTCTTTTGTAAATAAAAATAAGCCTGGAAATGAGAACCCTCCGCAACTAGATCCTCGATTACTAGAGGACGAAACTGGAAAAACACCACTTCACCATGCATGCAATCATGGTATCAAATAAATTTAATTTAATAAAATAATATGTAGAAAATATGGTTAAAATTTGAACACATTTGTACTGATTGAATGAATTTTTATTTTATTCTCAAAGATGATCCTGAAATAGCAAATTATATGGTAGATATTCTACTTAAATGTCATTTTTCCGACGAAGAAGAGAGAAGCTATTTTATCCATTACAAGGACAAAAGAGATGAAAACGGTGATTGAAAAATAATATGATTAATTTTAAGATGATTAACTCCGTTGTGTAGAGGTGCACAGATCGTATACAGCGTAGGTATGAAAACTTAATTATGGATTATTTATTGTCAGCAATGCATTTCGCAGCAGAAAAAAACTACTGGGAGATTGTAAAGATTCTGGCGGATTATAGAAGCGACATATTTTACCCTCGTTTAAAACATCCTATATTTTGTGCTGTTGAGAACGGCGAGATTACTCGCTTAAAGGAAATCCTTAAGTCTTTTGCAACTGCTAATGGGCGTCACCGCGATCCTCGATTATTTGAAGACAAAACTGGAAAGACACCACTTCACCATGCTTGTTCTTACGGTAATAATATTCATCATTTTTAATGTTTCTCAAATTATGTGGATCTTTGATTGGTTTTTATTTAAAAAGGTGACAATTCTATCGCCAAACGGATGGTTGAAATCCTTTTACAATGGTCGTTTTCTCCCGATCTTTTCAACAATAAAGAAGAGAGGAAAAAATTTGTCCGTTACGAAGATAATGGCAAAAAGAAAGGCTTGTGAAAATTACACGCTAACCGTGCCCAACTACATAAGACATATGTATTATTTCAAGTCATTATCTGATAATTTTATGGTAACAATGGATTTATTTATTTCAGCACTCCATGTTGCAGCCGATAAAGGCTACTGGGATATTGTACTATTGTTAATTTCCTACGGAGGAAAGCTTGTGGGAAAGGAGTGAATGTTTATAATTTTATAGTCATGACATAATGTATTATTATATGTAATTGTACATATTCCAATTTGTTTTTATTTAAATTTAGAGATCTTCCATTGTTTAAAAAGCTTTTTGCCGTTTATCCAAATCCACATGAAAACGTGTACGAAACACAGCTTGATAGATCTGTAATATGTTCCAAAGGAAACCCAAATCATGCAAAGTTAACCGTTGCAATTGATTTTGAGTAAGAATATTGTAATATCTTTATTACCTGATATTTGATAATTATTGCTATTTTACCGCACTGGTGTACGTTCCGAGGTATTAGCTCCTTGAGAATTGCATTGTGGCTCATGTATAAAAAACTTTTCCTTTTTAATCTACTGAATTTCTTTACTCTGTATGAGATTTAGTATGACGAAAATGAACTCGCCACACATGTTTTGTAAACATAATAAACTCCAGAAGAATTAATACTATTTGCAAGGTATTTAGTTTCAGCTTATTAGTAATTTGAACGGAAAGTATAATGCTTTGGAACGTTCTCTAGGAAATGGATCAATTATATGACAGTACTTTAGTAATGAACTATCATATAGGTCACTTACCGAAAATAACAGGATAACGTTAAGCAACATCCCAAAGGAAAGTAGTTATCTTTATGAATTGGTTCGTCTCCTCGGTGAGAAGAACTCAGAGAAGTTCATGCTTCATCCAACCGTCCTAACGTTTCTTCGTTTGAAGCTTGCTAAAATGAAATGGCTTGTGTTTCTTTCATTTTTGTTCCACGTAATGTAAAAATGTAAAAATGTTTTGTGCAGAAATTATGATGTTTTAAATAATGCATACAATAATTCACTTTATACATAGATGATTTGGCTAGGAACTAGTACAACTTTTCTTGCCCGTCTTTATATCTATCAATGCCCTTTTGACATACTCTCGAATGGTAAGAAATACTTCATAACAATAACCTCATTAAATATTATTGTGTCAGTTGATAATTTTAGTTTTTTCAAAGGCACTGAGGAACGTAAAAACAATGACAGTTCTAACTCCACAAATAGTACACCATCTTTCATACCAGAAAACCGTGAGCTATTTAAAACATTATTTTGTGTTGCAAAATAATTCTAGTAGATTTACTAGTAAATAGTATGTACTGTATAGTATATTAGTATGTACTGCTTTGTAATAAACGACTTCATATCGTATTTGTTTCAATTAATTTTACAGAGTGTATAATCGATTATTCGGATTATGCGTTGGCCATAATCGTTTTATTGATTACGATCGCTGTGGCTGTGTTTGAAGGCTTTGAATTTGCCTCTGAATATCGTTTGAAAACTCCAAAATTGAAGAACATTTATAATTATCTGAAACAAAAAGAAAACATTGGCCAGTGGATTTTAATCGTTGCCTTAAGTTTGACAATGCCTTTTTTTGGCACGTCACTCTGGCAGTATTACCCCGCCGCCGTAATATTACTAACATTTTGTGTTTTGGTAAAGTTATGCTGATAATTAACCCGACATTCATTATTTTAAATAGGTTGCAATTATACTTAGTTGGACATTAATTTTGAGCCAATTCAGAAAAATTTGGATTTGGGATTTGGGATTGTATGTGGAAATGATTTCAAACGTAAGTTTACTAAATCATATTTTAAATCCACTGCCACTAAAATGTAATGACTGCTTGGCGTTTGTTAGGTTTTCAATCATTTCCTCCGCCTGATGATTACTTTTCTGCCTCTGCTAATTGGATTTTCCTTTGGATTTAAAATGCTCATCCCTGAGGTTTGTGAATGAAAGCGCAAAATGTTGTGTTACTTTTTAAAAGATTCAAAACTTATTTATTTTAGTAAAATACAAGTCCTTTGGATAAATCTGAAATTGATTTTTTTGTAGAAATTTGGAACTGAACACTTTTTCCTTGTGTTGATTAAGATGTTTGTAATGATGACTGGCGAAATTGGCTACAGTGAAATATTTGGTTACAATGCAAATACTGATGCAGCCGCAAAATTAATCACATTTATTTTTGTGGCAGTGGTAACATTGATTCTTTTGAACTTGATTATTGGTCTAACCGTTAGCGAAATACAGGTATTTTACAACTTACTATTTTATATCTTATGAGTGATGTACGTAATTTTGTTTAGAAATAATACAAGTTGATTTTTTTATTGAACAGGACGTAAAGAAGAATGCTGTTATGCACAATTCACTTAATCAACTGGGTATAATATATCATCTGGAAAACTTTATTTTCTCGAAACTGGTACAAAGAATTTTACGTTCTCTGATACAACCCGAATCGATGCACTCTATTCTCGTAACCGAGAAATGCATCAGGGTACGACGGGAAGAAGGCAACCTCGTACCAGTCGAAAAATGCGATAGGGCACGAGGCGACTTATTTTACTTTGTTTCGTAAGTTACTTTGTTTCTTATGTTTTACATAAGAAACAATATAAATATGTGAATTAATTATGTATTAATCATCACCTATTTTTGATTTAGCAAACCAGTTCTGGTTTCCGTAAAAGACCTACCAAGTGAATTTCAACCTGAAATAAAAGCATTGGCAGAAAAAAATTACATTTGTGATGAAGCGACTATGGATGCATTAAATGAACAACAATGAATAAATAAAACCAAAGTGTGAATGAAACAAGCAAACAAAGAGATTACAAAATTTCTAAATGTACATATCGTAGGCATAACCATAACCAAATTGACTATCCCTAATCAAATTATGCAAAAGTATATTGCAATTTAAGAAACATTTTCACTGCTGTTACTTCTATAACACTTTAATGCTTTTTTGCAAATTTTACCTTTTACCAAGGTAGGTCGTTTCCTCTTCACTGTTGTCATTTATGGTTAATTATTGTAATTTAAATAATTAATGACTATTAAAATTAAAACTATATCATATACAACAATTTGTAACAAGCCTCAATATCTCTTTGTTCATTACACGTAGTTCCTTTATTTTCATACACCTTTCAAATCGCAATGGGTAACTCGGCAACGACATATTTAGCTGGACCAATGACTTACCATTACTAATAAGTTATTAGTAATAGTAATGAGTGAAGAGCTTCCTCTATGAAGATAATGTAATTCAATGTAGAGTTTCCCTTGCTTTGTTTTCACAAGCAATATATTCATTGCTTATGTTTATGTTAGCGTTGTTATTGTTTAAGTGTTTGTTTTCAGTAGATACATGAGTGAGAAGTTTTTGGCCAATGGCACGTGTTTAGGTGCTTGATTTAGGTGCTGGTAATTACTAAGTAGTAGTAGTACTCTGTAGTAGTTACTAATTTAGTTGTAGGAGACTTTAATGAATAAGCTGATACTTATGGAATTATTGGAACAATACTGCCAATTATATGAGATATGTTGCCCACGACGGTAATTAACACTTTGCCCTCTACGGTTTACTGAGTATTTTTTTGTCTATGTATGTATTCGAATTTTTGTTATGTAGTTTACTTTCAAATTGCAGATAAACCTAAAACTCTTAACGACTGCAAAACAGTAATAAGAAGGTATAAAAATGGACACGTTTGTTAGTGTTTAAGTTAGCACATCATTTTCATAGTTATATCACCTTTCATTATAAGTCGCGGCTGTCCGAAAATTTTTCTTTCTCGGCTGGGCAGAACAAAACAACAATTTTCCAGACATTTTCATCACTTGTCTCGTTCTCGTTTACCGTCGTAGTAGGTCAAGGTAGTGGTAGTGAAGTGAAACTAGGAGCCATTTCCTCATATACATATACATATTTATATATTTGTATCTTAACATTTTTAAATCTTAAAATGAAAATTTTCATATACTTTTTGATTTCATTCGTCGTTATATTGATTTTGTTAAAATTTACCATCCCCGCAAACTTGGCAAATTTCAACTCATTCCGTCAAATTTCTCCAGAATCCACACATTCATTTTATCCAAGTGAACTCATCATCAGGAACAAAGTAAAATTGTTTGTATGTAACCTGAATAATTTCGACTCATCCTCCAATACAGCCATAGCCATCCTTGAGTTTGAAAATTTCTCTGAAAGCTGGAAGTCAAAATTTCTCATCAAGAGCAGTGGAAAACGTTAATGTACTTTGGGACTGGGATTTCTGAAGACGTCACTAGAAACCAAATTCTGAGGCCTCTGATAGTCATAATGATAATCCTTTTTTTGGGAAAGCAAAGTGAAAGTAGAGATTCTCATCTCGAGCAATGGATTAAAAATTATTTTAATGGAAGACGAGATCATTTTATATTTGTTGGCGATAAAATTTGTCTAAATTCTAAGACAGTTTGCATTGGATAGGCACCTTTCCTTAAATACAGAGTGGCGCAGTGGGCGTCACCAGACGCCAGTATAAGTGCTATCACGATACAGGAGTCCGATCCAATTATGCCACTATTTCTTTCAGGGGGTTTTCATAAAAAATCTGGGTACTCGGATGGCTTTCAGCCAATTATCATGCAACTGTTTGATTCGGGAATTTATAGACTGTGAAAAGAGGATATGTATGTTGCAAATTCATTTGAAAAAGGGAGTCGCAAATTACCAGGTTGGCCCCATGACCCCATTAAACCTGAGGCTAAAGTCAATAATTGACGTGATGATATAAATTCTGGTAACACAAAGAAAGCGCTCAGAATTACAAATCTTAAAATGGTGTTTTTCAGTCTGGCTTGTGGACTGTCACTAGAAATTTTTGCTTTCGCGTTTGAGTTATTTTATGAAAAATTATGGAAAATTGTAACTGCATTAACTGCAACATTGGTAATAATATACTAATAAGCTGTGTATTTAATTTTTTGACTTATTAAAAATTATGAATGATACAAACTGAAAATAAATTTGAAAAATTAAATATATTGTATATATGTCGGTATATCGTTAATATCAAAAATTATTTTGTTAAAAAATTAAAGTCTCTCCATTTTTCTAGTGCATCACATTCTTTCACCAGTTTTTATGCAAAAGTAGGATAGTTTGGTTCATGGAAGTGGTCTGAGCATTACATATTTGATAAGATATGGTGATTGTGTGTGTCAAGCTCAATTTTCCTATGCAACCCATATATGAAAATATTATGCNAAATTTGCAGCTTATTTCAAAATTTTGAGAAACGATGTTCTGTATTATAAATTTTGAATTTTATTTATAAAGTCGAATGTTCCGAATTATGATTTTAATTATACACTGTACATAATTATATATTGTATTGCAATCTAATATCCTCAATTTATTAATCTTTTACAATTTTTTTTTTCAAAATCAGGTTGCCCATTCAAACAGTACATACCACTGCGGGGGAGCATGATGATATGTAGTTGTCGAAAGGAACAGTGAAAATCCAATGGAAAATAAAATTTAGATACAATTTTATAAAAAGGCCGAATTGAAATAGCCAATTAAGTGTACGAATCTGCATTTACCGCAAAACGAAATTTTGCAGCCAATTGATGTTAAATTGTAATAGTCAGAAAAGTGACCATAGGTGTAGATCCCAGCTTTCGCCGAAATCAAAGGTAATCTGTATTTTTTATTTTTTGGGAGTGAAGTTACTGGAATGTATTAACGGTTACTTTCCGGAGAAGACCTGCCTGAGAGGTTAAGAACTTCACTCCCCCAGCCACGCCACCCGTCAGCAGTCAATACAGCCACCTAGTCAATCAAAAAAAAAAAATTTGCATAATAAATAACATGTAAAAATACTCAATCTAATTCAAAGTAAAGTTGCATTGGCATTTTAATTAGAAATACGTAATATGTAATAATGCACAAAAGTGTCCACATTACCTCCACGGTGTCCTGGTGTGAATAATTTGGAGCTTCTAAATATATGGCCCAGCCATGGATCTTCAGTTGGATGGGAATTCACCAGGACAGCTCCAAATGACCAACCTCGTCGACCGAAGCCGAGGAGAGGAAGGCAACGAGACATTGGCAGAGAGCCGCTTTATATACCCCGGCCGTGGCCGCATGAATACCATAGAATCAGAGAATTGCCTAAATCTCTTTGTGTGACAAGACAAAGACAATTCTAAGAAAAACGAATTTGTGCATGTTAAAAACGTTTTATTATTTATGATGAAGCAGCTTAAATCACATCCTGCGGATTAAATGTGAGTCCATAACACTGATGTAGGTATTTATCTAAAGCAGCGGAAAGAGAATGACGCATAAACTTAATATAAACATATCAATGAAAAATATTTATATTCACAGTCCTATATAAATACGTCTGAAACTATTTAATACAAAGGTTGTCGTAGTATGTTGGAGGGTTGTTTATCTTTAATGTCTACTAAAGCAGACAACACGTGTCAACTGAAAATAATAGTCATTGGCGATTGGTTATAAGTCCAAGCAGACAAACTAAAACATTTTGGTGTGGTTGTGATGATAGCTACATGAACATTTCCTGTCCGATTTATTTGCTCAAACAGTTTTGTAACAATATCAGGAAAACTAACGTGGCAAGCTGCATTGTAAATATGTTTGGCGACAATATCATGGGGTATTAATAAAGTTGCGAACTTTAATAAATAATACTAATAGATATAAATACGATAAATACAAAATCTTACGATTGGTATCATTCTAGTAACTGTGAACTGCTTCACGAACACTGGAATATACCGGAGTATCTACATAGTTAAAAAGCGTTTGTTCACCTCTGTAGCTCTTTTCTTCTTCAACAATAACAATAACCTTGCGGCGGCTGGAAAAATACTTGAGATCTCCACTTTTGCTGACTCAAGCGGACAAAATGTGATCTTGGGACGGCACGAAAAGCGAGCTTTCAATGCGACGAAACTTGGTGTGCCTTTTTATTCTTCGGTCGCTGTTTGCTGTTTTATTTTTACGCATTCATAAATGTGTATAAATTATATATACCCTGCGTTTCCTTTCCAAATACGTATTAAAAGATAGCAAATTGTGTAGTAGTAGTAGTAAACTAGCTCAGTTGGAATGCAAACGAATGATGCAATTATTTGCTGAATTATTTGCCTTTATTTTTGATGTCGAACTTCTCATATTGCTACTTACTGGGCTTTGACCTATAGCCGTCATAATCTGATTTAATGTTAATGTAGCTTTAGGCTCTTCGCCTTAATCGTCGTCAAATTGTTGGTAAGCTTTATTGGTGTAGTTTGTGATTGAGTAAAATGTAATGATGAGGGTTCAAATGACAAAAAACACATAAAAAAGTATTTTCATTCCTTCTAATAATAATCCGAGAGAAATATTTACTTTTTTAAATGTTCTTTTTATTTATAAT
>VYYJ01002169.1:0-23424 GCA_021029165.1 Cyphoderus albinus | reverse complement strand
AGTTTCAAACTTTTACTTAGTAACAAAATGGGGCTCCAGCACGGCCTTATTGAATTCAAAAAATTAAAATTCCTATGCAACGATTGGCCCAATTTTTCTTTATAACCGCTAACCCTCTTTTCCTCTTTTCATACTTTCTGTCGGAAACAATATTAGAATTTTTGTGGTGTGCGTATAGCTCCTTCTGCAGGGTATAAACCATGAAAGTCCAATACACCAGGGATAAGAATGAGAAGCTGAATGCGAACAAATTTTATGTATCACATCACATATGCTTCATTTGAGTGTAAATCGCACTCCATTCCATAACCACGGCTCAACCATATCATTCGTCGGTGCATGTGCTTACATAATAAATGGACAATTTTACGTAGATTCTGACCTGACCGTCTCTGCAGAACCCATCCCCAACATTAGCTTACTGGCATACAATTTATTTTTTTCTCAAAACTTCGTAGTTATAATTTTCATTTACAATGGGAATATACAGAAGAGTCCACGTCTCACCATTGACTGCTTTGTTAACCATGGATTCTTTTTAATAGAAATTTATCTCCGAATTAAAGCTGACAAATGATTGGACGCGTTCCAGTCCAAATCTGCATAAGGTTCATTTAATAGAAGAATCATGAGCCAACATTTAGAAACGATCTATGAATATTGAACGACATAACTCAAATTTTACGTAGCTTCTCGCTAGCTGTTACTTTTCTTGCTACTTCTCCATTTTCCACATCTACACACGGGTATTTATTCTTTAGAAACATTTTGTGGCAAAAGAAGAACAGAACCCAAGGTAAAACTCACAAGGTATTTCATTACAGGTTTATGTTCGTGAGCGCTATGAAAATGAAACCTTGGGCATGGTCGTGTAAAAGTACTCTTCTTACATGGTATAATAATGACATCATTAATCTCCCTTCAATGTTGTAGGCCAATAAATCAGCAAACAGAAAACCAAGAATTTGTGGAACCGACGACAGCAACAATGAACTTCATTTACAACTGTATCTGAATCTGTAGGCAGTTGGTGTTGCATTTCCTCGCTTTGCTTTTCAGTCTAATTTGCTGTTTTTCGAAACAATTCTCACAAACTTATTTTCACTCATACTTCACTCTCATCGTCATATTGTTATCCTTATGTTCCTATTTGGCCCTAAATATAAAACCAGCAATTTAATTCTACTCGTAATTGAAATATAAGCATTCTCCAGAGGAAAATAAAACCGGGCTATATGAATATAATAATATGTATGTATTGGGGTCTGATTTTGTACCTGAAAACAAGTGTACTAGATTTAGTTTAGCATTAAAATCCACCAAATGAAAAAATTGCACGTAACATCTGAAACTCCATGAGTGAACTGAATTGCAATAATTTTAAACCTCATTCCTATATCGATTTTTTCAAAGGTCAAAGATTTGATGAAAACTAAACCTGAAAATGAACTATGAAACTAATGTTCATTATACTATACAATACTATACTTATCTGTATGTCTAAAATTTGGGAAATATATTTCAACATACCTGTCACAGGATATCACGACGTTTATCCCCCGGCAAAAGCCCAAAATCTGATCCTCTTCACTACCCTCCTGACTGTCTTCATTGTAGACAGTAGACACAAATCGAACGATACTTTTGCGGAAACAAATGAATTCGAGATAAACATTTAATAAAAGTTACGTTGTTCCTTATAGTAAAGCTCGAATTTAGTATAGAATGGACTTTAGTATAGCTGTCAAATAATTGTAGACAATAAAAGTTATCATTTAGTGTAAATTATTAAGTTCAACGACTGCTGGTAGAACGTTTTATTTTACGTCCAAAGTTTAGGCCACGAATTTCTATCATGTACGGAAATGAATAAATGACGTTGTAAGGCCATTAACTCAGCAAGGTATGATTTTTTATCAAAGGATCAGATTTTTTTATTGGTGAACTCTTTCACAATTCATATTGTATCGTCGGAAGAGTAACAACATGAATCAGAAGAATTGACACTGACTGACGCTTCGGGAAGAAGGCGCTGTTATGCTGTCAAACACGCATCTGGATAACAGTTAACATGATTAACAACAATCTGAGTGCATGAGTACCTAAATTGTGTTTTAATTAAAACTTCTCTAACATGCTGCTAATTATCCAAAATATACAATTTAATTATGAAAGCATCCAGGCTATTTTATGGAATACTGTTAAATTTTACATGGCCCTAACATTGCACCATTTTGTATCATTGTCATAAAATCATCCTTCTGCTACAGGGTTTACGACCCATGACTATGTATTATTTACTTACTGTGGAACTGCAGAAACATCTTTTGTTGTACTCACAGAAAGCGAATTCCTAGCGAAAAAACTTTCTCCTACATGTTTTCCCTTTTAATTGCTTTAAAACAAATCTCATTTATGTACCATAAGGTGAAAGTAACAAGCACAAAGACAAATTATAAGGCATGGCTTGTTGCACAAAGGCAGGAAAGATTCATCCTCTAATCCCAGTTCCCAATGTAATGTTCAGTGTTGTTCTCTGGGAGCTATAACGAGGTGCTGTATGTCTAATGTCTACATTCTTCCTCTTCCCTTAATTTTTATTTTTATACAGCTATCCGGTAAAATAGTCCCCTAATATTTTCACTGCAGGGCAAAAGTTACAGAAAGGTTAAATATGTCAGTAGAAAGGCTGACACAAAAAGTGCCGGACCAGTCAACAAACTGTTAAGAATTTGAAAATGAAAGACTTTCAACGTATTAGCGAGTAATGTACCCACATGAACAATGTAATGTACCTAATACAAATGGGTTGTAAAATCGTGTATTAAAAAAGCTAAGCACTTTGTGGAGAGGTAAGTGAGAAAGAAAACTCGGCGAAGGAGCAAATAATAAGTATTTCCACGTGAGTTAGTTTTGACTCTATTCTTTTCTCGTACCATTGATTAAAAAAGTTTAGCGCTTTTGCTCATGTTATGTACAATTTTTCCAGGTCTAACAACTAAACTTGCACGGAACTTTCCACTCTAAGACAAAACAGGCGGGATTGCCTCTACAAAAAAATGTTTGCGTAGATAAAAGGAAGTGAATTTTTTATAATATCTATTTCGGTGGTACATCAGTTGAAAAAAGCAGGTTGCTGATATAGTGTGCATTTACCTGCTCATTTTCTTAAGTTTTGATAAAACATCCACCTGAAAGAAGAGCATGAAAGTACCCCTGTAAGTTTCTTACCAAAATATTTTCTATCGGTTTGATGTAGGTACAGACAGGGACTCGGAAAATAATGGAATAAGGCTACTTTCTATCGTAGCAAATCTTTCTGATCTTACATGCATTGTATACTTCTACGTACGTCAGCTTGGCCCCCATTCCAACTTGAAGAGAAGAAGAAAGTTTTGCTTGAAGTATATAGCAAATCCAATCCGTCCTCAACTTTCATTGCCCCTTTGAGTCAATCCAGTGGTATATTATGTAAGAACAACATTCTTCGCTCTCTACAATCGATGAGTTATACATGCCTTCCCACAACAAACGGCTGTTAGTTTTATTTTGTTTGCGGATGTGTCTGGATCACTTGTAAAGAGTGCTTTTCTCGACAGGCTTTTTCCTATATTTATTTTTTCGTAGTTGATTATAAGAATAAGTTGACAAGAAAATAAATAAAATGTACAGTTATTTATACTGAGAGAATAATAGAACTTGGACCACAGGAAAGGGCTTTTTCCTATTGTGTTATTAAATTGGTAAGTATATGCCTTTCTAGTCGCCATCATTCCGACTCATAAAAGTTTTCTTTTATTTAGGGAATGGTGCTGAATGTGAATGATAGGTTTTTGAAAGGGGAAGGAAATAAACTAACCGAAGGGGTTCCATTCTATTGAGTTGTTGATGTAGTCAATTCGTTTGGAGGTTTGATTGCTCAACAATTAATTACAAAAGTAAAAGTGCAAAGAAAAGTCAAGTGAGTGGAATGCCCCTGTTGCAAGTTATATACCTATAAATGAAACCACTACCCACTCCACACCTGTTGTTTCAGAGACATAGTTTATCGCGATAGCTAGAAATGAGTTACTCGTCTATTCATTCTTGGGAGAATAAAAGTCGCACATCTGATATCTGCTACATTTTGACCTTTGCGGAAATATTTATAATCATGCTGTAGAATGGTTGATCAAGTTTTGCTATTAAATATATATGCCTCTTTCTATGCGAGAAAAGATATTATTCTGAAACCATTCACAAATAAAAATATAATGAAGTAAAACCATTGCCAATTTAGGGGGCTTTTGTAATACATTTATTTATTACAAATGGAACTTAATGATCTTACACAAACTTTGTATATAATGTTTCCTTGAATTAGTTTGCTAGTAACGGGCAAGTAGGTAGCCGCGGGTAAAGCAAATTTGTAGTGGGTTATATTTTTCAGGGCAACATTTCTCAGGCATTTCTCAAGTTTCACTGCCTGATTGTGTTTAACTGATGTAAGTACAAGAACATGTCAAGGTAGTGGAAGGGCGTAGGTTGATGTAACTTGATTTCATCTTTGTTGGCTTAAGCCCATAATTTTTTTCCTTCATTTTACCACCGGCTGTTGAGTCAATTAATTTTCGGCTTCTCAGTCCGAACCCAGCTGCAAAAGTTCCATTACTTCCAATTTTGTTCTTATTACAAAACGCGTTCAAGAAATGGAGTAATGTGATCTAACAAAAAGAATGACTTGTAATAATGGAGCATCCTACTGAATTATTTCAGCCTATTAAGGTATGTATAATATCCCTGGGTATATCTCATAATGTTCCATTCTCTGTTTCATCATCACGATCTACCAATTTTTCAACTAATTCAGCCCTATATTAGTATTATAAACGTTCCGTACGAAAGGCCATGTCATCTGCTAGCTTAACTGAGTGACCGCAATTTGTCCGCTCCATGTGTCCTGTACAACCAATTCATGGCCACAAGCCAACCGGTTGCGCTATAACAACATTTCCTTATTCCTTCTCGCATTTACGCGGCAAAGCTATCAAGATAAGACTGTAATTCTGCATCTTCGTGAGACAGATAATACAATATAATATAAAAAGTGAACCGCTTACACCCAGGAAAGTATAGATAAAAGTAAAGGGTTTAACAAAATAAAATGCGTACACAGCAGCGGTAACCGTTTAGAACCTCGACATAGCTCCAGCTCGTGCTACTCTGCTACTGCGTCATTTTATTATCTTTCTCCTTGCTTATGTATAATTTAATATTTACCTACCACTGTGTCAATAGCTTTTTGTAGCGAGACTGGAATGCAATCCCTTATATAATAATATTTGAGGAAATTTGAATGTTTGAATGGAATAATGCATTTTCTCAAAAAGCACCACGCAATACTTCATTTAACATTACGTCAGGGATGCTAAGAAAGTTACGCTAATAAACAGATAAAAAGGTACGTCATAAAATTACTGATTTATTTTATTTTACCTACCGCATTATTCATTCATTGTTATTTGTTATTTGATGTTCATATTTGGCACTGTATCAAAGAAATCTAGCGCCTTGTCGGGTGGACTTTATTTTCTCCATCTACCACTATTCAATGGACTGCGCAACTTTTTTCAAACTGAAGAAGAAAATTATAACATATTTTTCTTCTGTCTATTTTACCAATCATGATTTTGAAATTGTATACTTCTTGTATTCGGATCGTTTGTATTTATAGATACAATATTACCTAAGTCCTTCTTTAAATATAAGGTCAATGATTGCAATGGAGAATGTTGTTTATCCGCTGGACTCACTCGAGTTGTGTTTGTTATTATTATACTTCAACATGGGATGTATTTCCTTAAACTCGTTTCTACTTTAACCAAATGGCCACATTTTATTATATTTCAGACACATCTATTGTCAGTAAAGCCTAAAACTATATTATATTATATTACCCATGTACTAATAGATGTATTTAGACATAGATTTAATGTAAACTCTACGTAACTCGCTAGGTCCGCTGCTGGCCCTTTGTGTTCTGGTGGTATTATTGTGTGAAACTAGAAGAAAATTGTTGACGGATTCAACAAAAGTCTTCTCGGTGGGAATTCATATGCCACCAAGGAAAAATTGGATTTTATCTCAACTTCTTATCTGTCTACAATCTTGGCACTTTTCTAAAAACATTTTTTGTCAAAAGGGTCCACAGTGAAGAGCAGGTAGAGCATTTATAAATCTCGTCTGCGATATTGTCATCATGCAGCGCAGCACTTTTGTCACAAGCGAGCTCCAGAAGGAGAAGAAAGGACATTACATTACAGTAAATAGACAAGACCAGTGGAAAGATGGCTCAAAATGAATTACATGAAATATGTTGTCTCAAACCTTGTGCTTGCTTAGATATCTTTCCCATTTTAATCAAAATTATCCTGGTTTGAGAATGTTCTTCTTCCATATTAAAAGCAATATAACGAAATAGACAAGTTGTAATGTCATGTCGTATCATAAATAAGGAACTCTACCTTTGCACGTAGAATTTTATTGTACACACTACAGAGCAGGAAATGCATTTTCCGACGTATAAGGCAAATAAAGATCCCGCTGCTTGATCTCATCTTATAAATCCGTACTGGGGAAATTCAGTTAGCAGAAACCCTCCGTTTCCTTTCTAGATCCCTCTTTCCCTTTACTTCAATACCTTCTTAGTCATATTTTTGTCATAACAGTCAACATTAATAGTAAAATGTTTGATCCTTCAAAATCATACTTAGAATACGGGAAAGCAACTTTCTTTTGACTGCTACAAACTATATACAACAAACACATGGAATGTTCCTGATAAAGGATGAAGCTCCTCGCTATAAGCTATAAGCTGTCTTACTTTTAAATCATGAAGTAGTAGATAAAGGAGAAAAATCTGACGCAGTAGATTCACCTTTTTATCTCTTTGATGCTCGTTTCTACTATTTGCAGGTTTTTAGCACAACATATAGGTATAATATTATAATGAATTTTGCAGTTTCTCTCCATCTTGACAATCTTCATCTTGAGTGTCAGTGATCAATTTTACTACTGTCAGACCCGAATTACATATGTAGAACAGAACTGACAAGGAGCGTCAGCAAATACAAATGTTCGCTAATACTTTAAAGTATTTTACGGAACAAAATAAAGATCAACTAACACTACAACGTTTTATTGTATATTTTATAAAACACAAATTCATACGGATCACCCAGAAGACTTAGGTTTTTTATGTTTCGCATCTACTGGATATATGAAGTAGTGACCACCGAGCTTATAATTTGAAGTGAAAGTCCACAAAAGATGCGCTCTTCTCTAATACACAGTTACTGCATACAGTTTTTGTTATGATGGTAATGGTATCAATTCTTCATATTTCCTTACAATGGAATCAATAACTCTAATATTAGTATAGAAAAGAATCGCATTCTGAGAAGATCTTTAAAAAAACATGCCGCCTATTCACATTGCTTAAAAATCAAAATAGGACTATGAAAGTTACCTTTACGTTATTAACATTATTAAATATTTATCAATAAAGTCGTTATGCAATAGCTCAGGGTGTACATCTTTGTGCGCTACTGTTTGTTGTTATGATTCTTGGAAGGTATTTCTCGTCTTACTCACTCGCTAGTTTCATCGTTCTTCTAAGTAAAGAATAACAACTATAGAGCCTGAATAATTGGTACTATTTGCAGATGTAAGCTGATCCTTTTCTTCAGCAGAATTATTTGTTGAGCTTGCATGTTATATGATATGTAAATAACGTGAATAATGAGCAGTTGAATAATAAAGAAATATTTACTTCTGCAGTTACATGCATTGCAAGTGAAGCTTTCCTATTTTATTCAGTTCTTTTCAGGCTATGGAGATATTATTGTCTGACCGATAGAAACATACCAGCTTTCCATCCGGAACAATTCCAAAACAACCATTAATAGTAAGCGGAAAAACGAAACGTTCAAGATTATTTGTAAGGTGTATCCATTTTACGACTTTGCATACACAATCCCCTTAACTCAAAATATAAATGCAGAAAACAGGATTTTTGCTGTAAAAATAATAATCCCTCGATATTATTTTTCCTCCTTGTATGAAATTTTTATTTGCAGAATTTTCTTTCTCTATAAAAGTTTTTTTTTTCATATGAGAGTATTTTCAAATTTCCTCTTTCAAAGTAGGTTAAGATTCGTTATATAATTTTTTCAATAGGTAATTACTTACCCATATGTAAGTAACCGGTAACCTGTATCTCGGTAACTTTTAACAAAAATGAAATCCAACACGTTACAACAGGTATAAATTATTCTTAAGATGCGCCACTGATTGTTTATTGAGTCGCCTTTTAGATTTCTTGCTTTTCACAATTATAAAATGGAGTAAAATAATTTGGGAAGGGAAATGAAATGAAATTCCTTTTCATAGAGTACATAAGTATCCATTTTTCTTGCGAAAATGGGCACTTAATCTGTGCTAAATGTGCCTCTGTACCGGAAAGAAATTCCACTACTAATGCATAAGCATTCCAAGAGCAGGGATTACGATGGAGTGCTGATCCTCAATGGAATCACAGCAAGGTTTACTGTGCAATGTTGAATAGTTGAAAAAATTCCAAAAATAGAATCTTTTTTAAAGTCAAGAAAGGGTCCTATTCGAAAACAAAGCGTTTGGCATGATCGGAGCTGCTTTCTGGTGTACTCCTTTCTCAGTCGTCCTCTCCAGTGTCGTAGAAACTCATCGGAGTGTCTCGTAATTTCTGTGGACTCCATCATGAGAAGCCACATCACAGTGGTAATGGTCAATCCAATCAACACAATGGAGAGCCTTATTGGAAGTGGGAAAAGGCTATGTAATTTGACGGTACTATAAGCCGACAGAGTTGCAAGTACCATTCCAACTGAAATTACGACAGGAAAATAGTAAAACATGGCAGAGTTAATGAAACGCACGAGAAGTTTAGTTTGACGATAAAGCCTAAAACTTTTCGTGAATAAAACCTCAACAGAGGACTTGATACGGTGACTTGGTGGTGGACACAGAAGTTTCTTTACCCCTGGCAAGGAGTTGGAAGAAGCTGGTTTGGGAACTACAACGGTGGGTTCAAGCTCTTCCATTATTTTCATCATTAACACTGAAGGAGATGGTGCACGGAGACAACTCTGCCACGGAATACTTTCTCTTGTCTTTCCACTGCCGCTCGCGTCTCCATCATGAGCTACATTTATAGGAGAGGAAGGGGGAGTCGAAGGTAGAGATGAGGAAGTAACAAGTTGATTATTGAGTTTTGCAGATAACACCTGAATTGTGATAGTAGTCAGTGCAGATTCGCATGACTCCGGCTCCAACTTTTTCCTGCCTTTTATAAGTGACTTTTGTTTGAATTCTAATTCCTCCTTTTCTGTTGCCAATCCACTCTTGCTGAACTTTCCTGCTGTCTTTTCACATCCTGCCTGCACAGGAGACGGAGCTCTTCGAGAACCATTGAAATCCGCGTCCTTGTTATCATAATTGTCAATTCGTACTTCAAGTCGTTTTCCACTACGAGATACGGAACAATGTTGAACTTTTTCAAAAATTTCATTATACCCCGAAGGAACTCCACTTACTCTACTGCTGCCACTGTTATCATTATTTCCAAGGATGGTGTAAGCGGATGCATTACTTACATTAGACACTGAATCTTGTTTGCTACTTCCTGTCGGATATGAGCAACGTAACACAGAACCAATTTCTGTGAATATTGTTAGACAGATGAGAATGAGATTGAGTGATAAAAGTGAGGCATAGAAAGCAGTAAGTCCTTGGAAGAAACTTGCAGCTAGCATGGCAAGAATTGGCGAATTAGGGAACACTATTTGGTTCATTAAGTAGCTTGCTGGATCAGACGAAGTCATCAAAGGAGTAAGAAGGCATACTAAAGGAACGCCGTTGAAACCGACTGCTATTGCGTACATTATCAATTCTTCTTTACTCAAGTGATACTTGGATGAAATAAAGGACCGTTTCAGCGAATGCATTTGATGCTCCCATTGCAAAACAGATTTTAAAGAGAAATCCGGAATCCGATTTTGAAACTGTTTTGAAGGGTCTAACCTTTCATCTGGAAGTAAATAACAATAACAGTAGAACTATAATTAAATAGTAGAAAATTATAGCTAAAAGATTGTGCAACTCGACAAAACTTTAATAAATAATTTCTAATTTCTTAATTTCTACAAAATAACGTTTCTTTGCATGATTCAAAATCATAGTTTGTAGCAGCATAAAATAAATCACATCACACTAAAGCTAGATTAATTACCTGTTGTAGTAATGATATTATTCCTCCCTCTCATTTTCAGTAATGATTCGTGGCAGTGTGCTGTTGTGAGCTTCAGGGTTTGCGTCAATACATAGCAAATGTCGTAAGCACAAAAATGAAAGGTCCAAATGTGGGCTAATCCTTCTGTACAAAATGCCAGCGCAATTGAAATGATGACGACGTCAAGAATGTTAAAATTTGGATCCGGAGCTGATGTCAGCAGTTGGTGTGAAAGTCGGTAAATACTTACTCCCCAAATAGCAAACAAACATAAATTTGTCAAAAGGAAACGTTTGATCTTTCTCCAGACTGTGTTGCATGGACTCACTTGGAAAGTTTCAGACTCAGAGTCAAAGAATATGGGCACGTTTAAAAATGAGGAAAAAAAGTTTTGAACTCGAAAATACGATTTCCACATCATCTTGACCAAACACCGAGCATCGTTGTTTGCTCTCAGAGCCCAGACATAGAAATATTAAAATCTGAAGACAAATTATTTGCTTTGTATTTGTTTGCAATAATAGAATTCTTGTAATAATTTGCAAATATTAATGTATTGTGCCAATTTGTAATTAACTAAACCGTCTAGGTTAAAAGATACATTGTAATAAGTGAAATAAGTCACATGCATTGAAATAGTTTAGTGAATGGTTTTGCAAGTGTTTGGTAGAAAACTTTCTGTAGTTTTGGAAAAATAATGATATTAGGACTGCAGCCTAGGCTGTAAGTTTTGCCACTCATTTTCTGTCTACTATACGAATAAAATGATTTGCCTTGACGTTTAACTTTTTGAGTAAAGCAAAAAAAGCGTAGGTTTTACAAGCTCAGCTAAATAATCCAAATTTTTTAAATATTGATTCTATACCAAGACCTGGTCATACAGAAGTAAAATTAAAATGATAGGTTTTCGGGAACTGCTCAAAATATGACATTTGATTTTTTAAATATCGATTCTCTTTATCTGAGTATTTTTATACTGTCTGCACAACAGGTTGTCCGAAAAAGCGGTGAGGACATCCCGCTGCAATTCCCTACATGCTGTGCTCCTGACTACGCTACCTAAATCAAGTAATACTATATAATGTCTACTAAAATCGGATATGCGGATGGGACAGAGTATTATTTCAGTATCGCATGCATGGTAAACACTTCAAAATCTCCGGGAAAACTACACCAACATTATCATTATGCGGATTTGAAATCTAGTTGTCATTTATATCTGAGATATTCAACGAGAACGACTGATACCTAGTTTCTACCATGTAGATTATTATTACCCAGTATTAGTGTTACGCCAGCTGTGAGCAACGTACCTTACAATCTAGTCTCTTCTAGGACAATGTGTCCAATTTCAACTATACAAATATAGTGGTATAAGAATTGATAATAATCAGTGCAAAATCAAATATTTAAATGCTTTAAAAAAATTTACTTTCGACATACTTAATAAAGAAGAGACGCTATGAGTTTTCCAGACTAAAATCACGCTCGTATGTTCATGTCATGTTGCAATTATACTCTATAACCCGATATGTGCTTGTTTGGTACTTTTGAGGCTATATGCCTATGATTTTGTGAAAGTGAGTTAAGGTTTAATATACCAAATTCACATTATATAATTGTAAATAGAAATCCGAAATAATATTAAAATTGGAAAAGAGCTGGAACTATATGCACTGTAGAGAATTGATCAAATAATCCCATTTTCATAATTCTATAAATATTTTAATTTAGATTTTGAAAATGCTATATATTTCCCAATATACTTTTTCGAAAGCCCCAATAAATTAAAAAGTAATTTTTATGGCAGACAGTGCGTGAAATTTAAAAAAGGGATTTAAAATACTTTCCGATGGAATAGTTGTAATATAATTTATTCTAAAGATATTAGTACAACTTTGTGGAATCGAATAAGAAAAACTACTGGTATGTTCACCGGAATTGTGTAGTTCACATTTACTTTGTATATGTCTGGAAAGTTGTGAGTATTGTAGATTTTAGGATTTTGCATGGGAAAACATCACCAAAAACAATTTACTTTTACACCATTGGAATGACATTTTCAAAATGAATTGCTCAATTAACATATTTGACAACCGTATGATATTTGTATTAAACAGTTTACTTTATTTTAATTCGTTAAGAGAAAAAGCCTAGGAAAATTTGGATTTCCAAATCGCAAAATTAGAAAATATTACCACCATTTTTTTTGCCATGTTAATAGAGAAGGAACAAGCTCAGCAAAGGCAACACATAAAAAGATTTGAAAAACATAAAAGGACGTATTCGTTTCTTTGACTGTATGAGGTCGGTTTATGAGGATAGAATTTATTAATTATTAATGAAATGTGTTGCGAAAATGCGATCTGAACCTTATCCGTTTTGCAGAAACCATATTTCAATGAGATGAGTGAAATTCAATTAAACACTTACATGATATTGTTGACACGACGGCTTATTCGATTCTATATTTGCTCTCTTCAACAAATGAAACATTTCTATACGTTGGCATCAGCCACTTCTCGTAAAGTAAACTTGTGGGTCTGAAGGTTTTGCCATGTCATTTGCTCTTAGACTTTGTTCAGCAATGAAAGATGAAATTACCAGAGGTGGTTGGCTGGTGGCCGGTGGCACGAATGAAATTAGATCAGATAAGGATCTTATTTGGTATATCATATTATATATTGTATGATACAATGTGGTTATAAAAGAGGCTGTGTCTGTGAACTTCTTCAATAATTACTATTTATTACACTTTACCGTGATTATGAGTCTGATAGCGGCTTCACTAACTCGTTTTTCTGTGTGTGGCGTCGACGACGGCATGGTGTGATGCTTTCTAATGAGAAAGCCAAACGGCATGATCCCGCGTTTGTATAAAAATTGTATTTCATTTGAAACAGCAGGCTTGAAAGAATTCGTGTAATTCATAGTAAGTAGTAGTCAAGCGCTACTCCATCAACTGCAGTAGCAGATACCCCACGAACGGCAGAGTTCTTAGAATTTGTTATTGGTACTACTTGAAAAAGCGATTGGGAATTTCTTCACCGGACAGAACTTACTAGTGTAAATGTTTATTGTGCAGTCGTTGTTACATTATAGTAAAACATAGTATTTCTCTGTAATAGCCCATAGCTAACAGAAGTAAGCGTCGTGATCTGGTGAAACTGATTTTATTGAACGTTACAATCTCTAAAGTGGAGAGCATTTTATCAATCTAAATATGAGTAGCAATAATAAACGGCTACTGTTCGAACGTGAGCAGACGGTAGTCATGTAAAGTCAGCGGAGGGTCGCACGAGAAGAATAAATATTACTTTTTGGTCAAAACTGCAGTGTCACTGCCATTATTTGTAGGCTCTAGTGGTCGGCTGCGTAGTTGTTCTGATAGAAAGAAATATGGGACACCGGCAGAACGACTTGCAACGCCGAGTCTCACCCCTTTGCTCGTTGTCTTTTGTTCAAACAAGTGCTAGTCTGTTATTATTGCCGTAGTGTTTTTCATATTATTCACTTTCCTCGTTTCAGTTTGTACCTAACGTATATGTCTGGTCATCCATATTTCAACAAAATGAAACTTATTTCTTTGATCTTATGCCCACTTCTTTGTGAAGTTTCGAATAGATGGTTACATAGATTAATATCGGCGTGGTTTCCTTTTACTCCTCAAGATCAACACGAAACGTGTTGCTCTGAGGTGAGTGCTCTTTCCCACACACATTTTCTCTCCTGCAAGCAATTCCAAATAAAAGAAATAGACGAAAGAAAAAAAAGTTTATTTTGATCGGAACTATTCTGTCGACTACCGTATAGATTAGGTTGTGTAATATTTGTCACATGCACAAACTTCTGGCTCTTCCATTCACTCTAACACGGGTCATATTATATTACTTTAGTGACGCACAGAAGCAATCAAATGTTTCATCGCAATAATGTCAACTTAATGTGTTTCTCAATTTATTTGTTCTGCTAGCAAACATCATTGGGGCTTTTGGGAAGTGGCTATAAGTATAGGCAAGTAAAAAATAATAAATTGTACTTATAAACTTCCTATAGTAGTTCCCACGAATGATTGAAATTCGAGAAAAGAATATATTATTGTATACAGCACCGCGCACATAATGTCTCAGCTCGGAAACGCTATGGGTTTGTACAAATCATACCTTTGCAGTTATCTATGAGCAGTTGGAGAAAACCTTGTTTACATAATATAACTTAGGTCTGAGTGAGCCTATTTTGTAGCCTACGATTTTATAATGTATAAATGATAAAATGCTTTCCAGTCCATTGAGCCATTTATTCAGAAGAAATTGGTAGCAAAGACACATTAGACCATAGCATTGATCTTTTTGCCCGTGTGAATGCACACCAATCAAGCTTAACCGATTCGAAAACTGTATTCGTAGCTTGAAGCTTCTCAGAGTGCCCCTTGAAATATTTTACTAATTTTAGTTGGATTCCATATAGAAGTTTCATAAATCCTGGGAACAAAGAAGCAATAAAATCACTAGGAATCATTTTAAGTATTCCTCCAGTTTAATCATAATACATATTTGAAAGAGTATCTTGGTATTCAGTGTAATGAATAGGTTCCTTGTGTTGTGTCATTCAAAATAAACTGGTATTTGCCCGGATTGGCTTTCTTCAAGGTTATGAACTGAACACGGTTAACAAAGAGGAGAAAATCGATCGTGCTTAGATTCCTTAGATTCTTTTATTGGAACATAAACATGCTAATATTGTATGTACGCATATTTTGAAACATAATTTTAGTCTATGCTTGACAAAGAATGGGAGCGTTTTTAAAAGGAAATGGGTACAAAGTTAGACAAGTTCCAAATCACTTCCAACTTGCTAAAGTGAAAAAGCATTGGTCCCCAAAAGCCAGTTTTGTATAAACTCATTGCAACCATATCTCTCGATATGGAAACGAAATGAGCGAGAGTGTGTGTATTGTGAGTGTTTTAGTATACAGCAATTTTATGTGTATAGAACAACAACAAAAAGAGAAAGTAACACAGTCAAACCGAAACTCTTTTTCAACCCTTTCCCTTGTATTTTCTTGAAGGTCTTAGAAAGTCCCACGCAGAGTTCGTTTGATAAGGTTCATACTTCGGTAGAATTTGTCACGTAAGGCTTCCTCCATAATTTCCATAAGCACTTTATTAGTTGACGAAAGAGGCGAAAAAGTTTCCTAATTTTCTAAATATCATAATGCTTTCGGCAACATTATACATAATGAATATAACTAACAAACTAACAACGTAAGCAAAGAAACAACTACACAAAGAAATATTTATCCTGATTATTCCTACTTTATCAACAAGCGGAGAGCAAACAGAGCGAAAGACTGAAATGCTAAATGAAATTAGAGAATTTGCTAGAAATGAATCAAATTTTCACCAGACTGGAGACGAATCTGAGTTTGAACGCTTTGTTTTCACTATTCCACGGCGTTTGTATTTATTTTCTTCGTAAAACAGCTTCAATCTCCGTTAGGAGGCATAAAGCTGCTCTCTTAATACGCAAGTGCGCATTTTAAGAAGCATAAATGACACTTCAGCGTGGATGAACGTGGCGTTGAACAGTAAAACAAATTCTACGTTTATTCTCTTGTTACGGCAAATTAAAGTACAAAATGTAAGCGAACATTTTCGGCGGATTAAAACTAGTATAAAAAACAATTCATAATTACTCATGGTGCAAACAGTAACTAGTGATGGGTAGTACGGGACATTACTTAACCTTTTTGTTCACAAACTACAAAGAATTTCTTTCAATATTCCAACTAGGAATGAAGCAGGGATGCTTTTGAACGACCGGAAAGAAAAGTATTTTGTTTTTATTGTTTAGTAAGTAGTTCTGTTAATACACATGCGATATATTTATTTAGCATTTTAGCAAGTAACAATTAAATGTTACAACAATTGATCTCGGAAGATGTATTTATATATACTATATACAAGTCTCATGGTCTACTGGGGTAAGAAATAACTGGTCCCAAATTCAATCTGTTTTCATTAACAAGGAAGTATTAAAGCAGTTCAACCTTAAGCTGTACTTTTCTCTCCCTGCCGTTTTGCAGAGAATCTTTGCAAAAAAGCAAATACTCTTTTAATAGAGTCCATCTAGGAGATTAGTTCGTAAATCAACTCTACGACTGTTTCCCTTAGACGAAGCAAGGATTATATCAGTATTCTTCCACCAGAAAAATTTCTATTGTGTTTGACTAGACAATTAGAATAGGATATCGTAAAATCGTGTTCAATCGCATTTCGCGCAATTAATTATTCTGACTCGTCTCGATTCTCCATGGCCTACCCAGCATGTTGTAGTTGATTGCCATACACTGCGCCAATAAAAACATTACAACAGTATTTTTATCTTGCTTATCTGAATCTCTTGAACAAATGCAATGTAACACTCAGTCGTAAAAGGCAAATCGGCCACTGCGCCAGGCGTCTAAGTTATTTTTGTGAGACAATAATTCTGCTAGATAATTTCCTCGGCTCAATTCTATGTTTATTTAATTTTTTGAGAAACGTAGTAAACAATCCATCTTGTGAACAATTACGATCCTGAGAATTGTCAATTAGAACTGTCTCTTGGGGAAATGGAATGATTTATAGCAAAAGAAATGAATTTGGAGAAGGTTCGAATTGAATTACAGTATTATTTTTTCATTTAACAGTGAATTCGTTGTTAAAACAGGCATTGTTGTAATTGTATCTACCTATATATGTACATGTACGTTGTAAATGTTACGGCTCAAAAGGAAATTTAGATTCACACAGACAAATTGAATTTAAATTTACAAAATGTTTATTTAATAATATGTTAAACAGAGTAGATACGAAAAACACAAAATGGTACTCTATGAAAAGGCTCCTTTATAGAGTATGATAGTCATTACACAACAGATATCCCATCTTAAAAGGAATTAAGATTTTTCAGTTGCCTGAATTTCTGGTAGACCAACTAAAAATTTCAGTTACAAAACAATGAAGTTTTAGGATTACAAATTAAGGGCACGAATGATGGATCTTATAAGTAGTTATTTTAAATACGCTACATTTCATCCAAGTAAGCCAGAAGCCTTTATAGGCTGCTGCATTATTTTCCTCCGCCTTTTGATTCTATCGTTTTCATCGTCCCCTTTAATAAACAACGTTTGTTTCATGATCGGTAAATATGTACTTATTTGCCGAAAGGAAATGGTACTATTCAATGCACAATTTATTATAAATATGTACATACTATATGTAATTATCAATTATTTTTATTGTTTACAATAAGCGTGGTTATCTGAAGTGTAGCATGAAAAGGTAGATTGTCTGCCGTACACATAGCATAAAATTGCTTGCATATAGAAGATTACAAACATGCAGTTTAAAAGTGATGTTTTATACATCTTCTTTTACTAAAGGCGTGGCACAATTACGCAGGTTATCACTCAGTTAAATTCTGATAGTTGCAACTTGAGATGCGAAATAACTGGGCTGTTACATTAAGACTTAGCTACTAATGTACCAATGTTGAGTTGATTAAAGCGCTGATATACCTTATACCTCCTTTTTCATTTTCACGAACATTTACAAAGTTCCTTCTACATTGATAGGAAGAGTTTCCTAAATGAAGTTCAAACACTTCTCCAAGACACCTTCGCAGACTTCGTAGATGTGAGTTCACTTCAGGTAAATGCATGCTATTAAGAATTTACTATCTAAAAGCTCTTGTGAATGCTTGCTCTGTGCTTGTATACTTAATGCGACGCAGGGTGGATGAATAAAAGGAAATCGATTAAGTTATTTTTAGTTTTGAAGAATAAAGAAATAATAGAGCATAGGATGAGAGTGGGAATACGGAGGAGGTTTCATCTTTCATAAAGTAACAGTAGTCACTAGATGAGAGTTTTCCATACGATATTCTTATTGGAACATAAAATAAAAGCGAATGAGGAGAACGAGACCTAGACAAACAATGATAGTGTTACACTGCCATCCCTTCGCAATTCTTTCTTTCGCACGCACCCAGATA
The DNA here is from genome assembly GCA_021029165.1 of Cyphoderus albinus. Classification (NCBI taxonomy): domain Eukaryota; kingdom Metazoa; phylum Arthropoda; class Collembola; order Entomobryomorpha; family Paronellidae; genus Cyphoderus; species Cyphoderus albinus. Next base: position 5,081 of record VYYJ01002169.1, on the reverse strand, counting down.
TCCCAATTCAATTTATGACAGTGCAGTGTGGTAAAAGTAGGCAAAAAGTAAACGTAAAATAATTTTGTCGTGGGTTGGTGAACCGGATGATGGATATAATCTGGGGTGAACTTTGTCTGTCAGTGACGTTATTCGTTACTCTTTCAGTGGAAAGTTCAAAGCATTGGTGCGGTGCTGTGGCTTCTTTCGGTTGAGTAATTTTGCTTTCTTATCACAACTATACAAAGTGGTATTCTGGTACCTTTCATGCACTGCTTGGTAGTATTACCAACACATGAAAATAGCTTTCGTTGGCTATGTGATAATACTTATTTACGTCACCTGTCCTGTTACACTTTCATCCCATTGTATTGAAACAGGTCTTTTACGTTGTAAATTTCAAGTTTCCCATTCCCACTGAAAATTCTATACAGCCGTAATATATATTATATTTTATACTTCAGCACGCTATGAATAATTTCCGAACATGACAATTCCTCCAAACAATGCAGTTTGATGACAATTTTATCAAGCTTTCTCCACAATTAATCCATTGAAGTTGATGATCAAGGGACCGAATCAGACTCGACTACCACTTCAACCAAAAACTTCAATTTTTTTGGAGCAAAAAACGCAAGAGCAGAAAAAAGAAAACATCAAGTTTTCGTCTATGAATAATTTCCGAACATGACAATTCCTCCAAACAATGCAGTTTGATGACAATTTTATCAAGCTTTCTCCACAATTAACTAGAGAAACTGAAACCATTCTGATGGGCCCTTAGAATTATTCGAAGGATGGGCCTGAGTTTGTTGAGGTATCAATTTTTGAATTAATATGAACTATTTCATACTGCAAATTAAATGTCATCTTGTATTAAATCCAACAGTCTGAAATCTGAAATAAATTACCACTCTCATAATAAACATTTATCATTGTTTACCGACCAATGAATCAGGGCAAATGTGCAACTTAATAAATAGTAATAGGCTTAACATTAAGAACCAGCAATCTGGAAACGGTTAGTTCTTTTTCCCCTTCAACAAAATATTTCAAAAGCGAAAATAAATCAAGTAAATCAAAAATATAAAGGATTCAGCTTCAGCACAGCACAACCACCGCATATAATAATAGCTGAATTTAGACCAATCAAGTTATTTTTACTTATAAAAACGGCTTTATTTCTTTATCTGAAAACTCTGCTGAGTGAGTGTCTGAATTGAAAGCAGAGATTAACATTAATAAATCCGCCAAAATACCAGAATAACGTCATCTCAGACATTCATGTATTCATAGGTTAGCTTACACAGGTGACAGTCTTTAATTAAAGTTCTAATAATTTTAGATTCATAACTGAGAGCTGAAGCTTTAATGACTGTACCTAACGACATACCATTTCCCGGTTTAAGTTGTTGTTGGAGGATTTCTATTATTATATACTCCTGCAATCGATTTTCTTTCAAATAAATAGTTAATAGTTCAATTTAAACATGTTAAAATAAACATTTAAAATTATTACAAGGAACAAATCACCTTTCGCCCACCTTTCTCAATGAAATTGATAATAAAATGTGGTTTGCGTATTGGGTCCAGTCCAAAGCATTCAGTACTGTCCCTGTTTCATGGTATCACGAATTGTTCACTGGTCGGGAACGCTTCCCAATGGTCGCTTTTCAAATTTTGCCACCCCTGACTGCCAGAGATAGGATTAAAAAAATTGTATTAGATTATGAAGAGTCTGATTCCGATTTTTTGAATTGGGAAAGATAGCATACTCGAAACCCTTTTGGTAATATTGGGAGGTGGAGATGAAAGTAAAGGGCGGTTGGTATCTACGCTGATAATTGTGAGGCCGGGGACAAGTTTCGCCGGCAAAAGTTAGCGGTGGCCGGCGTGGGCGGGCCGGGGTAAGCCTGACTCCCCGTCTAAGCTATACTTTTAAATTATGTATGTTGAACACAACACAATGCTTTCTTTTGTGCTGTCTCAAAGTGGATAAATGTAAAAGTGGATAAAGACTTATTGCATGGAACTGAGAATATATACTAAAACCTCATTATAAACATACATCACATTCCACGGTCCACGGCGTGTGAACTGTAAATATTATTTTATTCTATTAAACAGATTAAAGTTGTTTCGGATTTAAAAGCTCGAGTAAAATGAAACCGTAACCTGCCACGTTCACAAAACCCATGATTGCATTTACAATTACTCTAAACATAATCCATGTCCATGGCACAATAGAGAGAGAAGAGTCACATGACACATGAGCATGCTTATATCAGTCCTTATGTAATCATTTAATTTACCTACCGCTAAATCTGCGATTGCAATGCAAGAGAACATGTTTTTTCTGTCCCAAATTCACTCAACATCTTCAGAGGCAAGGCCTGACATTTCTAGAAACAGTCCACATTTACATTACTAGGTAGGATCTGAAATTATTTTTAAAGGACTCTAAATAAAGGACTTTAAATATTTTCTTATTATATTCACAAGTCACAAACTAGTTACAGAAAGCGTACTTATAACAGAGAGACTTATTATAAAGGGGTTTAGTTCAGACCGTGATTTCTTGAATACATTCATTGTTTCGGTAAGTGCCTTTTAAAAAACAGAAGTCTTCTTAGCTACTGTATTTGCTTCATGTTATTTATGTTACACAATCATCGCTATTCCATTGTTCCATGCCACACTTCATCATGTCAGAGCAGGAACGCAATATTTCTTTGTTTTAATTTGAATAATTTGGAAAAAGGTCTTGCATTACTCATACACGTGGATCGTGTACGTCTGTGGTTTGTACTTTAGTTTACATTGAAATCCAAAACTTCAGTTTCAACCACCAACGTACTCAACAGCCTGCTTGATGTATTTGTAACGATAAGAGATAACAGATTACGGCGGCGTTTTACTCATCTGCCTTTCCAAGTACGGCTTTACATTTTCAGGTTTTCTTACCTGTCTGCTTGTAAACTATAAGTGGAGATCCATTGAATTTCACTGACATAATGGTGAAATTGGCTTGAAGTGTTCAACGCTGTATTGATCTCAAGTCTGAACTACTGTAGAATGTTGAGCTGATGTTAATAATGTATCAATGAATGAAACAGTGGGCAATATTTCAAAACCTTTATTGAAGTCGAATGTTAGCGGCTTCTGTTTAAGCAGAGAACTGGTCCTGGGTGGTAGCGGTAGACTTATTTTCTAGTTTCTAATGATAATGGTATTGTAAGGTAGTTATGTGATGTAATTTAGAATACACTTTGAATGAAATAATGGACTCCACCGAACAATTAGCAAAGAATTTTCCTTTAACTTTTGGAAGGGCGGTATCTCATTCCGTTAATGATCATCAAAGCGGCGGTGGCTACTGGGTGGCAGGTTGATTGTCGTCATCTAAATTTTAATACTTAATACAAACGAAAACTCATTATCTTATTTTAATTATTTCAGTATAATAAATTTATGTAATGATAGCAGTAGGCTCTAAAAAAATTCACAAGGACCAGGAATTTATAGTGCTTGTAATTATGTATGGCAAGAATTAGGACACTAATTCTTCACATATACAAAGGTACTTTTCCATCATTTATGCTATTAAACGTATTACCTTTACTAAAATTGAAGTATTATTGATTTAATATGGAAACTATGCATAAACGAATAGTAGAATGGAATATAGTCGAGCACTTAAGCATGCTTTGTGGTAAATTCAGATCTTAACCTCGGATATTTCAAAAACACTTGATTTTGTCCAAATTGTACTTGAATCTTCAAGAACGGGGAAAAACTCAATCATGCTCAACTTTATATGGCTGTACCCATTTTACATGTACACTTTAATTATTTCTGTCGATTACTTTCAAACTTTGCTGTCTACTTTTGATTTAATGATCCAAATGGGTTTAGTGAAAAATAACACAATGTGTTATTGTATGATATGCCTCAAAACGTTTACGCGATATGATGCCTTTAATGATTGAATTTAATGATTCAAAGAACGCTCATCAGAGAATATGACAAGGACCAGCTGCTACGACAAATCAATTTTACAGGCCATGTAATAGTACTAAAAATCCCACAGTTGTTGAAATGGAAAAGAGCAAGCAGAAAACTTACATCTGAGTTTGTGGAGAAAGGATACATTAATATTGTGAATATAAAATCAAGCCTACACATACTATGGGCCCTTTTAAAGGCCACCAGAGATTTCGGCCTTGAAACATCTTTCTTCCGTGGTATCCCAAAAATGTCTAACGAAACCACCGCCACGACCAGACAAACTACTCGTGAATTAAAGGCATGCCATAGATATTTTGCATATTATTGTTATTTGTTTGCATAAAAATGGAAGATGAGGACTCCTATATAATTAAAACTGAAACGACTAGTAATTTCTATTCTGCTAGCTGCCTTGAATAGTCCTCTTCAGCTTTTTCGTTCATTTCCTGTGTGAACCATCTACAAAGGGTGAATGGGACCGGAATGCAACTTTCCCTTGAAAATGAAAATTTCTACCAATAAAAGCCCGGTCGTATCAAAGTTAGTTTCTACTACTTGTGCCATGTCTTTATGTAGGAATACTACTTTATTGTATTTTATAATATGTATAATAGTATCATATATTTTATTATATACTATATTATGTTCATTCATTTCTGTTTTTCCTCACACACCTAGATTTTGTGCAGAAGTGAACTTTTCTTGTTGTTTGTGTTAATTTTGAATAAAGGAAAGAACAACACGTACTATATTTTAGCACTGTAAAACTAAACCACTTGCAAATGATTAAGCAGGCAGCATACAGAAAGAGCGCGTATAAACAGCGTAATTCATGATACTCTTTGTTTTCTAACTCGAAAAGGATTCGTTCGTTCATACAGTGTACGTATCAGAATAAAGCGCTCAACATTAGTGTTTCTCAATAAGAGAAGGTGTACCGGGTATAATTGAGACAGATGAACCAGCAGTACATCTTTTGATTTGATTTGATTTGATTTATTCAGTATTTTGAGTGCTACATGTAATATCAGTTGAGTACAAAAAGTATCATCTGCTTTTCAAAAATGAACACCTTTTGCCCTAGAATCATAAAT
>VYYJ01002168.1:0-23428 GCA_021029165.1 Cyphoderus albinus | reverse complement strand
TGTAAGTTGAACTTCAAACACGGATCAAGAACCAAACCCAAACACTTTAACGATGTACTACTTTTTATCACCGTACCATTAAAATTAATTGAAAAGTCCCTAAATTTTTGTACCATCAGTTGTATAAGTTGAAATGTCCATTAAATGGTTGTTCCATCAAATTTTTATCTTACATAAACATTACCATTTTACCATTAATTACCTAACTTATGTATAATGTAGCAACAAAATTTACTCTGTACTACATCTACATATGGCAGCGATGTTGCTGTTGTTACACTGGTGGCTAAAAGTTCATCAGTTTAGTTGAGTTAGCCCTTTTGAATACCACTGAGCTGCATTACGGTAATTTTATAAGACTGTATGACATGACATGATGACATGAACACAACAGAAAATATGCACTATGTGGATGTTGCTCAAAAAATCCCAATTATCGCACCTCATCGTCTTCATCTTCACACATCGAAGCTCATCTAATCAGTACACACAAATTGATGCAATCACGCAATGCAATTCAACGAAACGCAGAGAAGATTCGAATTGCATTCTAATGCTGGGTAAATTGAGTGAAGTACAGCAACATAAAAGAAAGATGACTCACTCACGATACCGCCATAGAATGACATGACACCGCCAGAAGACTAAGAAAGAGTAAATAGTCCTCTCAATGCAAATGCAATGCCTCCTAAAAGTCTGGCTCTGAAAGACTTAATAAAGCGCCGCGCTGATTTATGCTGACGAACGAGCCGATTGTCTTTGTTGTGTTGGGCTAAACACTCAATTTCAGAGTTTCATTCAGCTTAAACGCCAATACTAACGAAAATGGCACCCTAAATTCAAACGCAACACACAATATGACAGAAAGAAAAAAGCCTTAGCGCCACCACACATGCACACTGAATTATTCGCGAATCTCGAAGAAAGTGAGTACTTAAAGTGCTGATGATCTCCTAATCACTTTAGTCGCTCTTTCATGACTGTGATTGATTCTTCTTCTGGCTTTTAATAGTCCGTATGAAATTTATTGGGAATTTGGGAATTTACTTTGTGATACAGAGGTAGGCAAAGTTGTGAGTGTTAATCAATCGAAAAACGTTTTGATTAATAGAATTTACGGTTAATCAATTAAATTGGTATTTTAGTTTTTTAATCACTCAGATCAGACCAGTGGGGATGTCTGAGAAGGAGGCGGCGGCGGAGGTGGAGGTGGAGGCAGAGGTGGAGGTGGAGGTGGTTCATAAGATCACCATGGAGGAACTGTGCGAGGAATTCAGGCTCCTGGTGATTCAGAGGGACGCTATTTCCGCTCGTATTCGGGAGGCGCATCTTCGCAACATGGAGGCCGAAGAGCAGCTCCAGAAGCTGAGAGAAAGATACGTGTACCTCAAGCAGCGGTACTTTCACGATGAGGAGTTTCAAACTACCATCGTCGAGGAAGAGGAGACTGAGGATGATGACGATGTCGAGGTTGAGGAACTACTGTATGAGGAGGATCAGTCTCCTGATGAGGATCAATGGCCTGACCTTTCTTTGACCGAGTAAGAAAATAACAATTTTTTTCTTATCTTTTATTTTTTTCATAATTTCATGACTTAATAAAAGTACGTCTCTGTTTGCCTAAAAAGATCCGGTTCCGAGTTCCTCTCATTCCCGTCCGACATCAGCAGCTCCACACCCGATGATGACGAGACGTACCGCAACTAATTCATTCTAATTTGGTTGCAAAATCTAATTGGTTTTAAAAAATATTTTATTACATTATTGGTTTTTTTTCTAGGATATCGCTATATGATATATGATGAATGTGCCAAAATTCATTTTTATTACTATTTATATTAGAGTTTATCAACACTTTTCTAATTAATATCACATTTATTTTTACAAATTTGCATTTATTTCTTATTTTCATTCCTCTAATTAAATCTGTAAGTCTATTTAATGAGTGATTGGTTGGAAATTTGATTTGAATAAAAGTAAAAATTCATAATTGGCAATAACCACAAAACAATGATTTTCTTCTCATTTTTTTATCTTGCAATTTTTTACTATTGAAATTGAAATGATGGGAATTTTAGGTTGCATTCAATCAGACAAAATTTGTTTCGCAGCTAGGGGCTGGGTCGCATTTCCCATCTCATGGGTTAAAACCAATGAAGCGAAACGTGTGAATTTGGCATAAAAGTTTATTGGCACACAAAAGCAACAGTCATTTATGGATATTGTTATTGTTCCTTGGCATTAAATTGAATTAACTGGCATTTTTACCTTATTAGAAGCTAGGTAGATTTTCTATTTTCAAATCCCAGCCCATTTTTATTCCCACTGAAGGGCGGTGCGATAATTACATTTTTATGGAGAAATATTATTTTTCAGACCAAGGTGTGAAAGGGGTTGTGCAAAAAATTGATGAAGCATAAAAAAAAATTTTGTTCATCACACTTTAGCAAACGCTCAACATGTTGATATAAACAATCTCCCTTTCTCCTTTGCCCTCATTCAAATTTACGATTCTTCTAGCCTCATCTCATCCCATTCTTCCCAGCGCTTTCTTAATCATACGATGTCGTTGTCGTCGTCATCATCACAGATTAATTTAATTTAATAGACAACGCAGTATTTAATTTTACTGCTTTGCTTCAAGAGAATGTCCCTATTATAAAGCAATGTCACACTTGAAGCCGGGGCAATTTGAAGCAATTAGTCATAGACGAGACATTAATCATTTTACACTATCAACTAGAAACTAAAATAAGCCAAGGAAAATAATAAAAATTAACGAGAGCGTGCTCAATACTATTTTATGCGACAGGAATAAAAAGGTAGCCCAGGTGCGACATATTAACACGGTTTTGCAAAGTATTGCAAAATTCAACATTTTTTCCTGATGTGACTGACCAAAAACGAAATCCAAACGCCCTAGTACCAAAATCAAATCGGGTCGTAAAATACAGACCAACCCTTCAATTAAACATTTCCAACCCCCATGGCTCTCAGAAAAATAAAATATTTTTTATACGTGGCACTCTGGCACTGCAGTTGAGAAAGTCGACAGAAAATAATTGCGCCACTGTATTTATTGATGTATGTAGGAAATGTTTTTTATTTCTTGAGTCAGTCAGTCATGTCATTAATTATTTTTATTGCGCTACCTTTAGCAGGCTTTGTTATTTGCAGAGTGAAACTCATTCATTAATGCAATGCAAAGCAAGAAGCAGCGTTCATGTAATGTCGAAGTCGAAATGTTCTTTGAAATACAAATAGGAATTATTTCAAAGTATTTATTAAATACTTTTCTTCTAACCCAACTCAACTCCATTTTTTAATTGCCACATTCAGAGCTCAGCTCAGTGAGCATGAGCAAAAAAATATTCCCTTTTTGGGTTGGCTAAGTCAATATGAAGATTTTATTATCTATAATTACAGTGATTAAGAGTTTTTGTAGGAAACTCGGATTTTTTTTGGGAGGAAAGAAAAAGTAGCTTTGATGATGATGGCTAACAAGAAGAAAATGATTTCTATAATGGATCTGCAGGTACTAGTTACCTTGTCACGAAATTGGCCCCTGTTGAAGAAAATAACTGTAAAGGAAAAACGAACAAGTTACAATCAGAGAAGTTAACAACGCGAAAGGAAATCGCACCGATGAGAAAAAATGGTTTGTTCGATTAGTTAGACAATGCAAACTTTTAGACAAGTGGAAGTCGAGTGAGTCCTACTTAAATTTACTTGTATGTAGCAGTGATTTTCTTCTAGCTTTTTTTCTAACTGAACATGTGAAAAAACAATGAGAAAATTAAAAGAATTGGGAACGGAATCATCCTCGTTCTAAAATGTAGTGCAGTGACTGTAAATATTGTAGAGATTCACTCCACTCTCGAGTATTTTTTTTGCCACCGCACCGCTCTTTGGTGCGAAATGCCGAAATAAATTGACAAAGGGTAGTAAAGTACCATTGTTGAGGTTTATACCTGACAGATTGCATTGTTAAGTTGCAGGCAGAGGCAGGTTCATTTTTTTATTTGATGTACATTTTGCGAGATGGGTGGCCCAACCCTTCATAAATACATACGTACTACTTCATAAAAAACTGGATGCATTTAATTCAAGTGGTAAAAAAAATTTTGTTCGTCGTTGATTTCCTAGTTTCTCATTGTCGTTTCAAGACTGGAAAGATTTTTGGAAATGTCGGTTTTTAGGAGAGAATTATATTTTAAAGAAATTTACAAGTTTCATTGGCTCGAGTATTTTTTTCGTTTGTCTTTGCTGCAATTTAATATTAGGTGAAAGATGAAAGGTCATTGCGCCTGTGAATTGGAAATTATTTGAACTTATGTATCTTCTTATTTATGCAAAGCTTCAGAATTGGTTAGAAAACAGCCGGAAGTTGAGCTGAACTTAGGCGTTATAAAATAAAAAATTATCCTTATGTTTTTCAGTGCAAATGGAATAATTTTCACACCTATATAACAGAATGGATTATTATATAATTATAAAATTGATTGTATTTACAAAGCAACGCGACATCTGAGAATCTCACTTCACTCAATATTTTCCAGTTTCACAATTTCTTCTCACTTTCATTTCAAGCCTGCTTAATTCTTCACACTCGCACTAATTGAGTATCCCATCTAAAAGTTTTATATCTTTGTCGTGATCGTGATGATACTGAAAAAGTAAATCTCAACCCCAGCTTAATTTTCATTTATGGAGCGAAGATAAACTCTTACTTGATCGCTGCCGTGGTAAACACTTGAATTGCATCATTTCTCTTCTCACTGTCTCTGTCTGCCTCTACCATTTTTATTTTTGCTACACTTTCCTTCTAAGGCACAATCATAAAAATGATCTCAATAATAAATATTTAGTAGGTGAGATTTCTAGTGCATCACCACCAACCACATGCAGCATATTTATCGACACAGTGACAGCCTTTTTCGTCACAAGGAGAAAAATGACGAAATTCGAAAGGCATTTGATTTTTGACATCTTTCCTTTTTAATCTGGGCGTTTAACCTTTTCCTCTCAATGAGCAGAGAAACCGCCCACATATTTATTATCCAATGAAGCAGATCACTCTCACTTTTTACAAGTCAATAGAATTATCAAATACAAAATTGCATTTCCATGAGTAAATGTATGACAAGGAGAATTGTGATATTTATAAAATGGTACAGCAAATAACGAAACAAGCGCCATTTGTCTAAAGATAGCCGATTCAGTATTTACACAGAATTTTCTACTTAGCAAAGTGATTTTTTAAATGGCTTCAAATACTCAAAACTACGCGGAGAAATTAATCCTGCTGAAAGACATCATCGACAAGCAGAAATACGTGATTGGGAAGCTGAGCGATATCAATGTGAAGAACTGCAATCAAATTCTCGAGCTACGGGAGGAAGTCAGGGAGTTGGAGGAGCTGAACGGCAAAAACAATTCGCTTCTGGGGGAGGAAATCTATCAACTAGAAAGGCGAAATCGGCGTCTAAGGAGAAAGTATGCGAGGGCCAAGGAGAAAAACAGGATGCTGAAGCAGCAGAACAAAAAGTTGAGGGAGGAAGGTGAGGAAGCGAAGATGGGGGAAAAGGAGACATTTCGCCGTCTCATGGAGACCGTCAGGTACAACAAGCAGTTGGAGGAGGAACTCGCCGAATTTAAGCGGAGATTTGCAGAGTCACCCTCTGAATGCTGTTCCTTGTGTGCTTTGGAAAGTGATGAAGATGGGCATGGTGATGCAGATCGACAAGTGGGTAATCCACCGGTGGATGATAAAAGTGCCAATGGCCCTGCTCTGGATTCTTAACGGGCAAAAAGTTTTGGTGAGTTTAATAATAAAATAATTTCTTTATTTTGCTATACATTGAAATCAACTGGGTGATTTTTGTTTGTTTTTCTGAATACGTAGATGCGACGATGGCAGAATTGAAAAACTATTTTTTAAACCTAGAAGAGAAATTCAATTACATCATGTATAATTTACACTTAATATTCATTATTTATTCATAGAATAAAACATAACCCGAATTTTCTATTATGTAAATGTACATTGGAATAAAAATAAAAGTATTTTGCATGCTCTTGTTATGCCGAGACTTGAGAGGGTGGTTCTGGTGGTGGTGTCTGTATGATGATGGTTGCTGAAAGATTGTCGAGTTTTTTAAGTACTTTGTAAAACAAAAAAAAAATCAAGACAGGGCTCAACAAGAACAAAGAAAAATACCGAGAAACTCTTAATTTGATGCAGGTGGTAAAAATCTGATCCCTGCAACCATAGCAAAAAATGTAGCTGTTTGCTTCGGTGATGGTGTGATGTGGTTTGTTTAAAAAAAACAATAATTTCTTTTGTCATTGTTATGCCATGGTAGGGATGGATGGGGGATGCGGATATTTTATATTCTCACGAAATGCACAACAAAGCAATTCTTATTTCATTTTATGGACTGCGAAAAATTATTAGCGACTCCATGTAATATCCGAGATGAGATGAAACGAGCAAGAAAAAATTGTTTGTGAAACGCCTTTTTCTCTCATGGCCAGCAGAAGATGCGATGTGAGAATGCAAGGAAAAGCATTTTATTTCAAGAAAGGGGATGATTTGCAAGTGCGAAATTGAAGAGGAAGCAAAAAATGCACGTATTAAACATAACGACTTTCGCATTCGCATAATATTTTTTTTATTACCTCTCCGTGTCGGCTCCAGAGTCGTAAAGTGTTTAAAACCCCTTTTCATTTTTCTTCTTGCTGCTGTCGGTTTTCCTTCTGATTCTTCTTGTTCCTTTGGCAGCCCATTATTATTTAAGATACAAAAAATAAAATTGAAAACCAGCACGACCATAGCGGCGTGAAATGAGAATAAAAAGAATTTGCAATCACTGTCACTGTCTAAAAAACTTTTGCTTGAGGCAGTTTATTCAAATATTGCTGGAGGGAGGTCAGAGAGCATAAAGCTGCGTTGAGTACGTAGCAGAGAGTCTATCTGAAGCTATTGCAAGATAGAAACGATTTATTTTTTCTCTCCTGCTGCTCGCTTCCAGTCGAGCGTCACCCTGCCACCAAGAAAGACGTGCGAATATTTTTTGTCGCGAATTTTTATTCAAGATAGGGAAAAGTTTTAGAAAGATGAACGGCCGACAAATAAACGGGCCTTCACCCCCACCGGGTATTCCCATTCCGGTGATAAATATTGAGGAGTTTGACAGTGCTGAGTCGGATGGAGACGTAGAGCCAGAGGGTGGTCAGGGTCAAGCGGTCGAAGTCCAAGAGGGGCAAAATGATGGTGGTGGTGAAGCTGACGCTGAATCCCAAGTGGGAGGAGATGAGTCTCCCAAGCCTGATGCGGGTGATGGTGCAAGTGAGGCAGATGCTGAAGACGAGGGTGACGATGACGACGATGAAATCCCCACAGAGCACGTTATCACAAGGGTCATCAGTGGAAGCCCCGTGGCAACAGTTTGGGTGATGAAAGATTGGATCACCGAACACGAGAAACTGTACGACGGCGCGAGCTGCTCCCACAGAATGGATTTCAGCGGCTGCCAGGGCACTGGCAATTGCAACTTGTTTTTCTTCTTGGTGCCGCACTACCCGTACCCACCACCGGAAGGGGTAGATCCGGAGTATCTGTCACTCATGGTGTCCATCCTCCGCTCCACCTTGCCTTTTATCGTGCCCGTCTCTTTCACTCTGACCACCGCCACGCCCAACGTGGAGGGCATCAACCACTTGAAGAACCAATTCGTGTCGCTCAAGAGCACCAAGGACTTTTCTGGCAGGGTGCTGATCGAGAAATTCATCCCCTACAAGAAGGACAAGAAGCTTCTGATCACTGCGCAGGACTTGAACATCAAGTTCATTGTGACGCCGGAGAATCTCTTAACCACGCAACTTCCGGGTCCGCCACCACCCGGCCATGAGACGTTTGCACCAGTGGCTCTGCTCGGACTTGAACTGGGCGCATTCTACACCACCGAAGAGAATCTCTTCGATGTGGAGCTGATCATGAAGGATGGAAATGTTTTGTGTGCTCATCGATTCATTCTGGGCGCCAGGAGCCCCTACCTGAAGGAACTAATGTTTCGCGAGACACAGAAGCCGAAGTTCAACGGATTGATTCGAATTGACGAAATCAACTCCACGCCCATGCGCGACATTCTCCACTGGATGTACACTGCAGACATCCTCGTCTCCCATGAGACTCTCTACTACACCAGCGAGATGCTGGAGGCGTGCCGGTTCCTCCAAATGGATCCCAACGGCTTTAGAAACGACGTGGATCGACAGGTGATGGAGTTGTGCACGCTCGAGAATATGTACGAGTTGACAGCCATGGCGAACGACAATGATTTGCCAAGGACCAGAACCAGGCTCGCCAGAATGGTCGAAGAGTAAGTTTTTCACAATTTAATATTCAATTTTTTATTAAAGTACCAAAATTGACGCAGTTTTTATTCTTGGTGGAAAAGATCCGTAGAGTAAGTTTGGTTTTTGGTTTACGTTTTTCTCTAGTATTAGAAACCCACAACCCATTTGAAGGGAAAGTGGAATCTCCGTGTCATGAAAATGAATCCTTGCATCCTTGTCCTGGTCGTCCACGTCCACCATCTTGGTCAGAGACCCGTGTATATAGAAAGTTAAGTATGATTCAATTTATTCAAAACTTAAATAGGATGCAGATTAAGTTGCGGAAGAAAATTCTTCATTCATTTTGAAAAATCCATTTCCATTTCATGGCATGATGGTTTTTTTGTAAATAAATAAAATGAGAAAGGAAAAAATATCAATGAATGTATTGATGTATGGTAAGAATTTAAATGAAAGTTTTGCAAATTATTGCAATTTTCAAATTTGTTCGGGGAAAGTTGGATTTTAAAATGATTAATATCGTTTCCACAATTTATATACCATATATGATTATTACATTATTAATAATTTCAATAAAAATTGTCTTTGTGCAACCAAGTTGCTTTTATTGGACTTGTGCAACTTTTATTTTGATTTTAAAAAACTCCTTTTAAATTGGTTGTTATGAATACTACAAGGTAAGTAGTTAACTCGATTAGTTAATTTTTAGATGGTTTGTTGGCCTGGGATATTTATGAATTTTAAACAAAAATGAAATCTATATATTTCCAAGATGCAACGTGCTAAATTATGATTTTCTATGTATATATATGTAAATGAATCCAGCACAAATTCACAAATTTAGTGAAACTTTCACTTTTAAGAGAATTCTAAACCAGTAACCATTTATTTTAACCAAAAGCTGCAAATTACCAATTCCATTAAAATTTCATTTGGAAATTGTAAATAACAGTAAAATAATTTTCAATAACGAAATCAAACGCCAGGCTCCTGTTTTACTTTGATTTCAAACTGCCAAACTGAAACAAAGAGAGAAAAAAAATCAGTTTTTTTTTTATATTTTCAATTTTTCATCCTTTCACTGTAATACAACAAAGAGAATCAAGAGAGATTCTTATTTACCAAAATTTCAATCCCCTTCCTTCATTTAAATCCACTCGAAACGCCTGGCCTCCAACTTGAGAACTTTCTCTTTCAACTGCTTCAGATCATCGGCCAGTTTCTTCTGGCGCTTCTCCTCGTTCCGAATGCTCGTAGCAAGCGCGTCCATTTCCTCCTGGACCTTTTTGAACTTGTCGGTGAGTTCGTTCATGGTTTTCTGCCTGTCTTGCAATGCCCCCTGATTTTCTCCTCGAGTCATCTTTGCCGTATCCGGATCTCTCGAACTTTCTCACTGTTCTATATAATACAGATAATCGAAAAAATTCCAAAATAATTGAAGAATCATTTTTAAAATCGAAATTAGCCAAAATGAAATGTTAAGGAGAAATCAACAAAATTACCCAGCAAAAAGTTACTATTTACTTGTTAGCCTTTTTTGAAGCTCGGACCGACTTTTAGTTTGTGCTCACACAACAAACGACAGAAAAGGTTTGATTGAGCGTTCCCCTTTGCAAAAGTAAAATAACTGTAAAAGTTGCCCCTTGTTTTCTTCGGTATCCACTGCATACAAAGCTTTGTTCAACATTGAAGATGTACGACGACCACCACCACCGTAAACCATAGTATCAATTACGTAATAGATCTTTATCTTTGAGCATCCACAGGTTTTTCCCCTTGCTAATCCTGAGCAAAGCAAAACGGGGACAAATAGAAAAGCTCATCTCATTCATACATGATATGATGTATAATAACATCCCTTGAGTGTTTTTTGGCCAACGCGAATAACATTTTCTACACTGCAAAATTTTCGGTTGTGCACACAAAATGACAACAGAATAATACTATGAAATGTTGACATATTTCATTGATGCGCTTTCTTATCTCATCTGCAAAAACAACCCCGTTAAACCGAAGCCGAGGTTCTTTGACTTTTTACTTTGAGTTTAAGGGGTCAATTACCCTTCAGGATTTTCCATCGTTGTCGCATGCTGCAATGCAAAGAATTGTACGTTTTGAAAGAAAAGAAGAAATTTTGAAGTGTAAGAGACAGTATGAAGAATTCATGATTTAGTATTACATTACATTTGTTGTTGGTACGTCTGAGTCAAAACGGTGTTTTATGGATAAGAAATTGGCGTGAAGTTGAAATGAGTCACGAAGTCATAAAATCCCCTTGAAAGCTCCTAATATTACCCACTTACCTGTGTAGCGGTTTTATGCTTTCATAGTATGCCATGGAAAATGTATTTGTGCCAATATTCTGTATGCCAAATGCAGTAGAAAATTTTATGCACAACTCACTTTAAGTAAGAAAGAGACCGTAAAGAACTCAAAACAAAATATTTATAATTTTAATAATCAGAGGAAAGAGAATTCATGGAAATCTGAGAAAATTATGAAACTGTTACAATAATCGAGCTACTAGTTTGACAAATGTGTTTCAATTCACCCCACCAACTTAGAAAGTTGAAATATGAAAATTTGTAATACAATTAAATGTGTTTTATAAAAATGGTTTTACACGATGTTTACACATGTTTACTTCGGAACCAAATTTGGAACCTGAAATTTGTTAGATAAAAATATTATCGTATTTTATAAAGAGAGACAAGTAATGTAATGTAATTGAAAAAAATGATACCTTAGAAAGTATGAGAAGTCTCTCTACTGAGAATTGCTGCTATTCTGCTCCTCCTGAAACTTCAAAAAGCATTGCCTGATTTCCCTGTAGCGCTCCTCGGACTCCCTCTGAGACTCTTCCATCTCCTGACGCATAGCACGAAGCCGCATCAAGCCCTCGTCAATTTTCTTGAATTTCTCATCCGCCCAGCGCATAACATGCACCATCTCTCGCATCAGATGTCCATGGCGTCCATCCTGATTTGACATCTTGCAGATTTCTGAAATATAAAAATAATATTTAAAACTTTTTTTCATAACCCAAACTTTAGAAAATTGAATTTTAAAAATCTTGAGTTAAATTTATTACCTTTTGCCAAAAAGTGTAATTTCCCGATCTATTTTTTATTCTAAAAGTTGCCAATTTTTGAACAGGTTAGACCAGCCAAGTTTTGCAGCCCTCAAATCCCAACCGCTGACTAGACTAAAGAACCAAACAATCGCGAATTTATACTACCCCAAAATTTCTCCTTAAACGAGATGAAATGGCACTCAAATGCTGAAAAGTTACCCCTGTCACCTCTTCAAGTATGTCAGACTCGAGAGGGAAAAAATACTAAATTCTACTATACCTAGAATAGTAATTTTCATGAAAAATTTCATCGCACGTCATTAAACATTTCAAAGTCTTCGATTTTTTAAAAGAATTTTTTCCTTAAAGTCGTCATAACATAAACATAACTACATATAGTCATGTGTAAGTTCAAATGGACTAAAAAGATTCATGTAGAAAAAATGCAATGCATTCTCTTTGCATATTTCCATGGCAACCAAGTAAAACATTTATACTCAATCTTGTTTGGGTATAACAAGTACGACAATTGCGAAAAAATGCATTTTCTCTTTTTTGCAAATTTTCATACCTGAGATTCAGCCAGTTTACAAAACAATTATCATTCCGACTACGACGACTGTGTTAAATTGCTGCATACAATCGAATTTGTCGAAATATACGTATTCTCAACTCAAGGGAATTGTAGTTAGATACATAATTACACCCCTGTTGTAATTTCAGTTTTTGAGCATCGCATCGTTCAGTTGGCTTTGGCTTGGTTATCATTGGTCTGGCATTGTATTACACTGCATTGTTAAAAACATCGTCCCTGACGTCCCCCACCCAAAAAAAGAAAGCTACGTTGCTACATACAATCTATTTACAATCATCTTCAATATTCAGTTTTACGACATCATGTGGAAAACCTCTTTCCATTCGTTTCGAGAGATTGCTCATTCTTTAAGGAATGTTTTCGCAAGGAGATTCTGCAGGCAGCGAAGCGTGAAAAATCTCTGCAAGTTGTGTCTCTAACGTACGCTCGTGTTTTGAGTTTTGAGTGTTTAGCACCAAGCACCACTTTGCAAATTCCCTTCTACAATCCACATCCAAGTAATGTAGAAAGTTTCAACAGCTCGTAAAATATCGAATGTAGAATGAAATAAATGACAGTTTTATTTATTACTAAGATTTGTTCGTCTTGCAGCTACAAAAGTGGTGGACACCTGCGCTAGGGAATTTGTTAGCACATAAAGAGTCAAAAAGTATCCAAATTTGACTTTTTAATTATGAGTGATTTTTATGAGTTTTCAGCGTATTTTTCAACAGACTCGCATAAAGGTGTTGTACCATAATTGCATTTTACATTGCTTGTAAATTACTCATAAATTAGGACAAATCATTTGTATACCAAATACCAATATTCATCTACAAATAAATTTTAAAAAATTGTTATAACCTTACATGGATGTGATGATAAAAAATTCAAAACAAAGGATTTACAAGTAAGACATTTCTGTTAACATTTCAATTAAATATGAAAGAAAAATACGGTCGGTCACGACTAACGGCTCTAGTGGAGTGTAGCGAAATACACAAATATTTTTAAACTTTTTGTTCCTCTTGTCATTCGTGAATTTCAAAACAATGCAATTAATTTAAGTAAGGTAAATGTAATAATGTAATGACAAAGATTAACAATGGAAAATGGGTTTATTACGTTTCTCATATTGTGTCATGGTCTGCGATTAAAGCGGTTTTTTCGCCATGAACTAAATGAACCACACGTAATATTGCAAAAGCATTCCAACGCTTGATTCTTGAGGATTGTGAAATTCATGACGACTGAAATAGGACACCACCCTCATTTGAAGCTCGTAAATAAATTAGTAACCCCAGAGATTAAATTTTTCCTTGAGTAAAATACCTTCAGATGTAAATAAAAGAAAAGGTCCTTTCATGACGACTGTTAAT
This sequence comes from Cyphoderus albinus, assembly GCA_021029165.1. Lineage (NCBI taxonomy): Eukaryota > Metazoa > Arthropoda > Collembola > Entomobryomorpha > Paronellidae > Cyphoderus > Cyphoderus albinus. The sequence continues at coordinate 10,041 of VYYJ01002168.1, read as the reverse complement.
AATAATGTGTGTAATACTATCACATTCACATCAATTGTTGAATCCCTTTTACTTTTGCTATCACTTCAACAATTTGCATTTGATGGGTACTAATGTAGTAATTACGAGGTATATAAATCAGTGCGAAATCAAAAATCCCTTTCATTTGAAACTGAGATGAGCTTCAATCAAAAGATTTCATTCTCGTGTTTAAAAAACAAATTTATTATGGGACACTGCAAACTTTGCCAATTGGATCTTGAAGCAACCCACCGCATCTCGATGAATGCTCGGGCAACGCGTAGTGAAGTCTACAAACAATTTGCAACAATTTGCCCCAGGTGGCCTGGAATAAAACCGGTGGAGGTGCAGGAGACGCAGCCTACCCATGGCCTAAGGAAAATGTCGATCACTTTTAATGAGCTGTGTGACCTCTGCTTTGGCATTCTCCGGAAATTCTGTGAAATGCAGGAGCAACGTGCAACGGGATTGGCGGAAGGGTCATGTGACCGCTGTCCGGAAAAAATGTTTCTGAGGCTGCTGTGGAAGCTGCACAGAATGGGATTTGAGGTGTCGACATTGCGTAAGTCTAAGATTTTATCCTTTTGATTTTTAAGTTTTTAGAGATTTTAGATTCTTAAATCTTATTCAGGTTTTTTATTTCATTTCAGTCCAGAAGTTTGACGAGACGCCAGTGACACACCGTCCCAGGTGTTTGCAGGAAATGGTGGAAGTTGGGATTGACGACGACGATCCATACGAAGTTATCACCCTCTTCGAAGAAAAGGAGACTCGTCTTTAAAATTTAATTGTTCATTCATTTTCATTCATTATTACCATTATTAGATACAACATAATTAACTTACTTAACTGCAAACTTTTCTACTGCAAAATGAACATTTCCGTAACATGGTACAATTATATATGCACATACAAATATTTTTGCAATATTATTTTGTTTGGTTTACATAAATTTAATAAATGAATCCTAATTTTCATTCATAAACTCATAGTTACTACATAACAATTAATTAACGCACTGGCACAAATCCCATTTTTATGACCTGGCCTTTCCTCGTCGTTCCTTCTAAAATTGCCTCTTCACATTTTTGTCTAAACGAAGAAACTCCAATTTCATAGATACAGAGAATATATGAAAAAAATATTTATCGCGCTAAACTGGCATTCATTCATTCATTCATTCATTCACGTAATTTTTTAACACAAAAAAAATCACTTTCATTTTCCTTCCCTATCTCAACTGGATTTGGTTTGACTCGAACGTAAAAAGTTCATAGATGCAAATTGCATGGAAAACCAGAGAGCCATAAAATGTTATGTCACAGTTGTTTCTAATCTCATTTTTTTAGAGAATGCAATTGAAGGCATTTAAAAGGAGTTAGGTACTCGTGTAAAATATATTTTGGTTCGCCGTTAACCGTTAACCTGATTATATCTGTTACAAGGATAACATCGAATTTAAAATAGGGCTGACGAATTGACTTTCAGTGACCATGGACTATTGTTCATCTGTTATGTAATTATTCACATCTGTGATTTGATGAAATCGGGTGTTTTTATTGCTGAAAGTGATTGTAAGTTGCAGTCTGTAGCCACATGCTATTTTTTGCGAATGGATATAAAACGAAAAGCTCGGCTCAGCTCAGGTCTCAATTTCCTTTGAAATTTGTTCCAAGCATCATCAAACTTACTGAGAGCAGCAAGTAAAAAAATTTTTTTTTGCAATGAAAACGTGCGCGGTCTGCAGGGCGCCAGAGGAGGAGGTTTATTTATCCTCTCAGAATTCCTCTGCCGCTGCTGAGTACCAGGCCCGTAGTGATGTGTACTACCGCTTCCAGGAACTCTTTTTTCTCGCGAATCTCCACAATCTGAATATGGACCAGCCGAGGCCTGCCAGGCCCTTGAAGTATCTCTGCAGTTTCTGCCACAATCTCCTCAATCGGTCTTGCGAGACGGAAGAGCAACGCCAGAGATTTGACACTTTGCTCATTGGGCTGGTGGATCATGTGACAGACGCTGTGGCAAATCTTCTTATTCAGCGAAATATGCCAGAAACACCACAGAAATTCAGAGATGTTCCAGCTCAAGCAGGGGGTAAGTGAATTACACCATAACTTAAAGAATTATTTATATTTGCAACATTTGCAATTTGCATATAAATCCAATATTGTTCATAACGTATCTGTAGGTGCAGGCAACGACAACGTGCCAGAATTGAACGATGCACAGCCACAGCTACGACAAGAAATGGTGAACGGCACTGAGGAAGGGGAGGTTTCTCAAAACAATGAAATGGGCCAAATGGCGCCAGGGCGCCGTGGGTGTCACAATGCTGGGGATGTGGGCGACATCTAAAGGGAGTGCCTGAGTGGCGTCACAGTGTGGTGTACTATCACACCACATTTTAGAATTTCATTATTCAAACGTTTTTTTCTGTCTGAGCAATAAAAATTCAATAAATCGTCACGGCTGAACTGTCACGGCATGTATTTAAAAACATTGCGAAATGTCCACCTCCACCTGCTGGTCACCCAACCCCTATATTTGGCAACTCAATTTTTAAGCACATTCTCTGGTCACCCCTGTGAAGAAAGAGAAATCGTCTGCTGCAGTATTGCAAAAACAGAGAGAAATGATTTCTGCATAAAATTCTCCCATTATCATCACCATTACCCAGATACATGCTTGATGGACTAAAGGGTTTTTATTTTTGTGGCGGCAACACCCTTTGAACGACCCACTGCTCCAACTCAGTCAGTCAGGTTTTTGAATATGGCTTTTGTCTTCTTGTTGACTCCACCACTGACAACCCCTTCGTTTGGTGTTGATTTTATTGCGAAAAAAGGCATAACTCACCGTGTGGCCGTGGGGAAAATTTTTGAGTGCCTAAAAATGTGAAGCGATGAAGCGTGAAATGAAAATGGATGACTTACTTTTAATAAATACGATACAAAGGCAAAGTCCGTCTGGGGTTTCATTTTTCATCGAAGATATTTTTGAAGATGGTCAATCATTCGTAAAAAGGCTGTTGACGAGCTGGTCGACTTTTTCGTGGAAAATTCCAAAGTTCTTTGTTTGTTTACTTAATTTTGCCAATTACATATTCAGTTAGATTTGGAATTATGAGAGAAATGCAAAAAGCGTACGGGCAGTTTGAGGAGAATCCAAGAAGCGACTCTTCTGAGGACATACATAGTCAGTTTGATGAGGTTCCCATTGAAGACGCTGATGACGATGACCATGACAGTTACGGACTGCCTGAGAGCGAGTGCAACAGCGAGGAAGAGGAGGATGACGATCGCGTGGACTTTGGGAGGGCAGTACTTCCCTGGATGATCAATGAATATTGTGACGGCATGGCGAGGGCAGACGTGGGCAATGATGTCGCCGAGGCTGAAAGGTTGGAGCGGCTAAGGGAGGAAATTCAGAGGATGGGAGTCAGCCCCAACGCTTTGGACCAGAGTAAGGAGAAATTTGTCTCAAATTGCATCATCTTGTACAAATTATTATTGTGTATCATAAAATATTTTTACTTGTAAATAGTTCGGAAATTCGAGGAGGAAAATCCAGAAAAAGACACGGTCGTCGTACTCTCCACACTTAGCATTCAGGAAAATTCGCCGGCTGCTGCAGAATCCCAACCAGGCACTTCCGAGTAGTAAATCACCCGTGTGAGCTTTTAAAAAATGATTCAGTTTATTGACTAGAAATAACTGTACGTTTAAACTTATTTTATTACCATTTCATGAACATTTTGATTAATTTAGCTTTTTTATTATTTTTTTTGAGATTTTTAAAAAATGTTTGTTTTTGAAATTGAAATATATTCAAGCAAAATAAAGATAATTTCATTTTAAATGCATTTTGCCTTTATTGTCTATATTTGGCTTTACTTTCCTTTGCACATTACCCAATTTCGGAATTTCACTACTGGGCATGAAATTTGTGTGTGAAATGGTTTTATCGGCAATGGAGTTCAAAGCTAGAGAAATTAGGTAGAGAAAAGCAAGATTTGTTCATGTTTCATGGCTCATTGTTTCTGCATATGCTCTGGCATGACTATGACAGACCTCTCTCGAAGCTTGTTCGGATTTTATGATTTCTTTGTTTTACGACTTTTGCATTTGCATTTTTAATTTATTTTTGCTACACCAAATTTTGCGGTCTCGTGTAAATTTAAAAAGCGGTATATCAAACAGTTCACCCTTTCTCTTCACGCTGCATCATTATGCATAAAACTAAATATTCATATTTGAAAAAATAATTTCTATCACACTGAAATAAATAAGTAGATTCTGAAAATTGACAGGGTGGCAATTCAAATTAGAGAAGGTGGTAAAATATCAGAGGAAAATAGAATACGATGCGCATTTCATTTTTTTGCAATACTTGACATGGATTTGATTTGGATACATCAGGACTGAGGACGCATGATCACATGAATATTAGTGTATAATACAGATAATTAGAAGATTTTTTTATGACACTGAGCCTAAAAACTGAAATTATTTACATACATGTGTACATTTAAATTTTTCGAGTCGAGAAGCAGAAAGCGTGACAAATGAAGAAACCCACTACTAAACTAGTATCGGCGCTGTCTTTTTAATTTCAAATTTCATATTCATATTTGATTCTAAGTCACTTTCTTAAACTCGTCATGAAATGTGATGCTGGTTTAGATTACATGCCACCCAAGTGAAAGTGGTGTATTTTTATTTTTATTTATTTATGCCATGCCTGAGCGCATTTTTCTCACTTTGGTACATCCTTCGACTTCGACTCACTTTTATTATTCAATTTAGATTAGAAGTAATTCTTGAGTCGAGTTGGTCTCGCATACAGAAAAAAATATAGATCCCAGACTCAGTCTAAAGGTTTTGAAAGAGTTGGGTGACTTCAAGAAAAATCGAGAGAAAAATTCGGAAAATTGGAAATTTAGATTATTTTGTATTTACAAGAAGGTCGGAAAAATTATGCAAGGCCGGGAGCGTCACAGTAAACATTGGCCAATTCTTGGTGAGGACTGTTACGAAGCGATGAAAAGTTTCTGCGAGACAAGGGTCAATTCCGAGAAGCTTCAAGAGCTCCTGATGTGGATCATGAAGGATTTGTTGCAAATTCTCCAGTCTCAGGAAGGCGAACGCGAGGTCAACAAGTGGAAGGAGGTGTTTCACACTATCAAACTTCACTTTGATACTCTACAAGAACGTATGTGAATTTGGAATAATTTACAATTTTTTTAATAAAAAGTCATTGAGTCTCAATGATTGAGATAAAAACTAGTTCATAATTTACAGTTAAACAGAGACAAATGGCGAACCGCACTGCTGGACAACAGTGAGAAATGGTGCGAAATTGTGACTGTGAAACCAATGACGGGGATTTGTCAATAGATGCGAATGCCTCGCCGGAATTGAAACTGATCGGTGGTCTATAAGAAATTTAATTTAAAACTCCAAAAAAGAATTCACATACGACCATGTAATAATATCTGGTAATAAAATGTTATGTTATGTAACGTTTCCTCACATTTTACTGTCTATCTCTAGAAATATTTTTTACTCGCATGAATTTTTTTTATAGAAGTTTTTACCTCTAACTATGTATTTACATGCTTATAAAAAACTCAGAACTATTGCAAAAATAATGAAGTATTAAAACTTGGCATTACTGCGAACTTGATTTGGCAATGTTTGGCATTAATTTTCTCCACTCGTTCACTTGGTTCAGTCTCAGTCCGTGGCCGATTTACTCTCATGGTCCAGCTTGGTTTCTACATTCCGTAGCTGTGAATTGAAACGCTGACTTTAAATGTACATACACGTAAAGCACAAACACATCATCAGAAAAACATAGTGAATGGCTCTGAAAAAAATTTGTGAACAATTTTTAAAAATTAGATCTCCAGCTGCAGCTCAATCATAATTTTCTTGTCAATGTTAAATAATATCTGATGATGATGCTGCACTGTTACGTGTCGTTATGTATTTCACAGCTCTTCTTATTTCAGTCTTTTCATTTAAAACATGCTTGAATAAAAGTGGCTGGTTGAACTCTGTTGCTATTGCTATTGCAAAACCTGGTAGTTTGCGTTATTGCAAGCAAGCAGAGAGTTGTGTTGCAGCAGATGGAGATTGAGAGAGGCAGAGTAAGATGATGATGCATGATAGAAAGGTAAGATTGAACATGATACCATGAAACCAATCAAACTATTTTTGTATATAACATCATTTGATTATTTATTGAATTTATCAATGATAATAAATCAACAACAATGATTCTATTATTCGACCCACTGAGACACTTGACATTGAAGCTTGTGTGAAAAATGAGGAATTTGAATAAAAATTGGAAATCAATTGAAATCTATTTGGGAGTAGTTTTAACTGACGACGACGAATCTTTAGTGTCTTCATTGTCTCCCATGTAACTGTATCTGTAGGCACCATAACCAGCCGTTGCGACTGCAGCTCCACCAATTCCAACAGGACCCAACACAGCAAATCCCCCGGTGGCCGCGACTGACTGGAGTGACGCGAAGAAAGATCCGCCTATCACGTTGCCAATTGTACCCTGGAGAATTGCGGCCCATGAACTTGCTACAACCCCCGTTCCAGTGAAACCTGCTCCAGTTAATAATGCAGTGGCCGTTTTCGCCGTGGCTACTGCTGCACCTCCAGCGAGAGCGCCGTATTTCCCGATTTCTTTAACAAGGCCAACTCCAAAACTTTCTTTTTCCTCCTTTTCGGTTTTCCCTGAAGCCGCATCTGTACCGAGACAGCTGAATGGCGTCGCCAACAATAACAGGGCAAACAGGACACTCTGCAACTTTCGAACTTGCATGGTTGTACCAATTATTTTATTTTTATTTCAGATGGCTACCGAAAAAATATTAAGTTGGACAATGTTTTCTTCCAGTGGAAGCCCCAGTGTTGAAAATCAAATGAAACTTGTAATAAGTAAAATGCACGTAGGAGTGCTGAGCTACAGAGTCTAAAATGCATGACTACCACAACCACACCACCACTTCATGATAAGCAAAATCTCGTTTTATCAAGAAATGTAGTTTTATTAACATTAATATCAGAGCAGGATGATTACAATTTTTAAAACGAAAAGCCAAATGTCAAAGATAAAATCATTGGCCTTCGTGGTGTTTAATGAATCGTAATCATACATTGAACTGTAGCTAAAAAATCGTTGTTTATTTCTAGGCAATGACTAAATGCTTCAAATACGTTCAGATAAGTATTTTTGGTTTGCTCAATAAATTATTGAGTTGAGCGTTCTTAGTTGAACATTGCATAGAAACAAACATTTGCTTTATTAGGTGTAAATAAAAAATAAATTTTGCTTTATTTAATCTCCTTGCTCGCTCAGAATCATCTCTGACGCCTTTTCTGCTATCACATAAACGACCGCGTTACTGACCTCATTTGGTTTTTCTTCTTGTCCCTAAACTATAAAGTGCGCAAATTTAACCAATTGTCTTTTATGGTCTTTATTTTTTCGTTCCAGTTATTATAACTATGCATTCAACGCCAAAATTTGTAATGTGATGTGATTTATAATATGTATATAATATGCAACGAAGTAAAAAATAATAATTTCCGCGTCAACTCGATATCAAATGAAATCAGTTACAATTCACTTGCTTCACTTTTTATTTCATTTTCCTTCCAAAATATTCACAGGGAGCAAAAGATATATTTCTAAAGAAGTTCAGTAGCCATCGGCAACCTAAAAAGCATTTTACATTTACACATAATCGTACTTTTCCTATAAAACGCTTTTCATTTCCTTTGCAAATTTAGGACGGGGGTTGCGTAATCTTAATTCCGCGTTTATTGAAAACGGGAATTAGCTCCTCCATTGTCAAACTCTGGGCTCCTTGGGCAGCCTCGGGCGTTTGACCTTGCATTTTGTGAGCATATGCCTCCTTTATCAAGTCCGACATGTATTTTTGAGCGGCCAATGAAATAAGTCGGGTCATTCTTGGGTCTGCAGATTCGAAGCCGGATGTATGAAGGTAGTGATTTGCGACATCATCAGGTAGCTGGTACAAGATAAAAGGCATTGTTAATATAGTTATTGATTCTTATTTTAACCCACAGCACGAATATTAAACAGTAGTATGCACATTCCAATTTAAAAAGTATTTACCGTGGAAGGATAATCTTCGAGCTCCATCAATAAATCAGCAAAGGAATAGCCCGTGGCGCCTTCAACATTTTCTCCTGCGGAGGCCCCAGCAGGGGATGCTGCCTGTTGCTGCAAAGTAGGGGCCAATACCGATGGTGCCACCGGAGCTTGAACTCTCCTCCCTTGAACTTCGACTCTCATTCCTCCACCAGTTCCAACAACGCCTCTCCCCCCGGCGGCTGCAGGACTCGGTCTGATATTCCTACCTGAAACAGCAACGGGCGTATTTGATGTAACTGTTGCCACACGAGGTGGACGGGTCCCCGGTGTTAGTGGCATTGGTGCTGGACCACTTAAATTTTGTTGTTGTGTTGTAAAGTTAGAGGTTCCTGTGGATACGCCAGCAAGTAGAGCTTGGTGCTGGAAAGTGGGAATGGGAAGGGGAACCAATACCGATGGTATCATCATCGGAACTTCGATTCTCCTCTCTCCATCAATTACAAGAATGCATCTCCTGACGGCTGCAGGACTCAGGACGGCTGGGCCAGGAACGAAAATATTTGATGTAACTGTTGCCACATGAGGTGCACTGGTCCCAGATGTTGACGGTGCTGGCGTTGGAACGGACCCTGGGCCACTTAAGTCTACACTTCTAGCATGCCCTTGGGGTGGCACGTTCCGAGACATCCAAATCCTCTCCAACTCCTCACTCGAAATGGTTTCCAATGAAGGCTTCGAGAAAGGCATAATTTCTTTTGCAATCAATTTTGATTTATGTGCAATTACTAAAGTGGCTAAGTGGTGGTACTACGTACGAAAATCAATCTATCTATTAATTTCTGCTTAGATAGTTGCGCACAATGTGAATTGAATTTAGTTTTTACAACTAACAGTCTAAACAAAATTTCGGTTATCAGTTTATTATCGGACTGGAAATTCGTTTTGCTTTATTGAAGCCTCACCTCGGATGTGTGGAGGTTCATTCATATTACTATACAAAAATGCTGATGTAATGCAGAAGTATTTATAAGCAAGATGTAGGCTTATGATATAAGGCTTATAAAAATTATATAATATAATAATAGGCCTATAAATAAGTTATATAATACAACATACACAGAGTTCATCATTTAAGATCGTGGGTATTACAGAGTATGTAGATGAGGTATTCTATTTAAATATACTCCAATGTTTGTCTTTGACTGTTGATGATGAAGCTGGACCCGCGTAGAGCGCGCTGGAGCTGCTACAAGTACAAGAGCATACAAAAGATGACACGTCATGTCACAATGTCACCAGTCACTCAGTTGAGACAAAGTGGTCCACATGAGAATGAGACAAGCCAAAGAATAAAGATTTCATGCATCGTTGCAATTTGTAGTTTGTAAAGTGCATGACATAATAATAATCTAATTCATAATGCATATAAGTATCAAAAAAGGTACGCTTTATATACGCTTTTTTGCATTAAATTAAAAGTAGATAAATAAATTTGTTTAATGGTTCAGATTACTTTGATTTGACAACGAGCTGTGATTAACAATTAATAAATTGCAGATTATAAAGGAAAGCTTCCTCTTTATAAACTACTGTCGCAATTTCATTGCTATTGCTGCTACAAAACCTGGTGCTTTTTTGTTATTCTAAGCAAGCAGAGAGTTGTGTTGTATTGTACCTCTAGCAGATTGAGATTGACAGCGACAGAGTTAGAAGATGCATGATACAAAAGTAATATTGAACATGATATGATGAAACCAAGAAACCCATTTCAGTAACTATTGATTTGCTTATTTATTCAATTAATTTATCAATGACAATGACTTAACAGCAATGACATTTAAATGGTTCATTATTCGAACCGTGGAAAAATTGAAATTGAAGGTTGAGTGAAAAATG